>CAUYPK010144220.1:0-43100 GCA_963574355.1 Loris lydekkerianus
GTGAATATTATTTAAACTCCTCCCATTTTATAGATGAGGAAACTGAGGCCCAGAGGAGTAAAGTCGCCTGCTCAAAGTCACTCAGCTTGTAAGTGGCACAGCTGGAACTTGACAACAGGCCTCTGTGACTTTGGTCTTTGATATCAACTTCTGTGCCACTGTCTGATGTCCCATGCTGTGACTGCATGAGAGGGAAAATGCAGACAGAGGGACAGGCCATCTGAGCTAGGAAATAGAATGGAGGAGGAAAACCCCATGAAGGCATCCAGAGCCTGGTGTCTCTGACAGCTCAATTGTGCTCCCAGGCCCAGCAAAGTGTCATGACCATCACAGAGAGCCGCGTGGGTCTCTGTGCCAAAGGACCTGCTCCCAGGCCAGGCTCTGCACTGGCCCTGCCTGCCTCTCCAGCCCTGCCTCACAGGATCACTGGTAAGTCCTAGAGGACATAACTTTCCACACATCAAGCCCTTAGCCTATGCTGTTCCACTGCCTGTAATGCTCCACCTTTTCCAACTGCTTTCTAGAAAGGCACAGACGTCCTCAGCTACAGTTGTTAGCCGTAGTTGTGTGCTCTCCTACCGGGATCCCTTTGCCCCTTCCCCTGCTCTCTGAACCTGGGTACCCTGCACTGGCATTATCTGTAAGCATGTCTGTCTTCTCCGCCAGTGTGCCAACTTTCTGGGTCCAACTCATTTTAATGTCCCCAGTGTCCAGACCAAGGGTAGCTCCACACTCAAAGCCAAGGAGTCCCCTCTTCTGTCCACTAAGATATGTCTTGTCTGGAGGTGAGGAGTTGAATGGTCACCCAAAAGGGAGACCAGGGTCACGTCCCTGTCACTTTTCAGTCTCCTCATTTCTGGGCTTTGCAAACAGACCCCAGGCCAAGGCCCACTGGGCCAGTGCAAAAGAATTCACAAGGCGCGCTAAGAACCGGGCTGGTAATTATCTGCAAGGCCCCTTTATAGAGGGTGGTACTGATGGTTTATATTCCTGGGCTTAATTCAGAAATTCTGGGAAGGGGAAGCAGGAAGGTTTGGACCACAGAGAAGCCAGAAGCAGGAAAAAACACTCAACAAAGCTGGGACAAAAGCCCTTCCCATCCTGCGTGAAAATCCCCAGGAGACTAGGAAGGCGGCCAGAGGAAGTGCCCTGCCCCTGGATCCAGGGTTCTGGAAGGCCGGGAATGCCCTCCTCCTCCCCACTTCTGCAGAGGAGCTCATGGGAAGTCTGGCGGGGAAGGCTGGCAACCAATCCAAGAGGCTTGGGACCCTCTTCCCCACCAAGACCTCCAGCCATGAGAAGGCATGTGGGAATGCCCATCTGGTCTGGCCAGAGTGATCAACAGCAGTGACAGCCAGCTAGGGTAAGAAGCCCACCCACTCCATGGCAGACACATGGCACATCCCCAGGCTTCAGCCATGACAGGCCCGTCACAGAAGAAGCAGGAGCCATCACCAGCAAATTTTTTTTTTTTTTTCCTTTGAGACAGAGTCTCACTATGTCACCCTTGGTAGAATGCTGTGGCATCACAGCTCACAGTCACCTCAAACTCTTGGCTTAAGTGATTCTCTTGTCTCAGCCTCCTGAGCAGCTGGGACTACAGGTGCCCAACACAGTGCCTGCCTATTTTTTGGTTGCAGTTGTCATTCTTGTTTAGCAGGCCCGGGCCAGGCTCGAACCTGTCAGCTTTGGTGGCCTTACTCGCTGAGCTACGGATGCAACTTTTTTTTTTTTTTTTGAGATAGGGTCTCACTCTGTCACCTAGGCTGGAGTGCTCTGGTATCATCATAGCTCACATCAGCCTCAAAGTTCTGGGCTGAAGTGATCCTCCTGCCTCAGTCAAGTAGCTGGAACTGTAGGCACACACCACTATGCCAAGCTAAATTTTTCTATTTTCAATAGAGACAGGGTCTCACTCTTGTTCAGGTTGGTCCCGAATTGTTAGCCTCAAGTGATTCTCTACCTCAGCCTCCCAGAGTGCTAGGATTACAGGCGTGAGCCACCGCACCTGGCCTATCACCACCAGTTCTTTACTCCCAGAGCAACCCAGACCCCCAGCCCCATGATGTTGCTAGGGCTTGGAGTGCCCACACCCGCCTCAATCCCCTCCAGCCAGCCTGGGCAGGCAGTGCCCCCAGGCCATCCGGCCACTTGCCCCTGGAGGAAGCCCCGGCTCAGTGGCGTCAGCACGGACAATGCTGCTCAAGGCTGCTGTGGCCCCAGCAGGGAGGGCAATGGGGCCACTGTTTACACCCAGCCCTAGAACAGCCAGTGGGGCTGGCCTGAGAAAGCCAAACACTGTTAGAGCTGAGTTAAAGAGGGCCTGTACCGGGGCCAGGGGGGGCTGGGCCTCAGCCAGGGTTGTGGGACCTCTGGGAGCCCTCGTAGGGAGCTGGGGCACTAGAGGGGTAGCACTTCAAAGTGTCCAGGCTTCAGGCCCTTCACACCACGAGGCAGGATGGTGGAGAAATACTTCCCTATGTCTGGCCGCAGTTTCTCCCACTTCTTTCCTGCTTGCTTTAGCCTCAAGTACCTCAACCAAGGAGGAAAGAAGGCCCTACAGTAGAAGAAGGGGTGCCTTGCCTGAGAAGATCAGTGTCAGCCCTAGAATCTCCCACCTGCCCACCTACCTAGTTCCCTAGATATACACACACACACACACAAGCGCACACATGCACACATGCACACACACCCCCAAATTGTCATACACAAAAGATGCAGTGCAGTAAGATCTTTCACCTTAACTGGGAAGGAAAAGGGCCCACAGACACCTCAAACTCAGACATTTAGAGCCCCATCTGTGACATTTGAGGCTGGCAGGGACTGAGAGTCTCCCTGAATGGGAGGACAGGATGGGCTGGATTCCCTTTTCAACACTAGGCTGGGACCCTGGGGGACAAGACACTCTCCCAAGGACACAGCTAGTCCTTTGAAGGAGTCCAGAGAGAAATGCCAGCAGAGAGAGAGACTCAGAATGGATCAGAAACAGAGACTGAAGGGGTAGGGAGGAGCACGTTGGGGAGAGACAATAGAAAGAGAGGCCAAGATAAAGGAGGGGTTGGAACCTCAAGAAATAGAGTAGAGGGAGATAGCAGGGAGGCTGTGAGGCTATGATGGAGCAGAAATGCTCCTTACTGTCACAGTGTGGCCTCTCCGCCCTCAACACTGCCTGAGGCCAGTGGGCAGAATGGCTTCATCCAAGGGATGATGAAGGCTAAGGCTCGAGCAGCCATGGGGATGTGTCTGGTCCGGGGCCAGGTAGGTGGGAGGAGGGACTCACCTCCAGCTCCTTGAAGACCATACACCTGCGTGCCCAGTCCACGATGGAGATGAAGGTCTGGTCCGCCATCCTGCACAGGAGGCCAAAGGGCGCAGGCTGGTCGGGACGGCTTTTGACCGGTTCCTGCAGGCAGCCCACGATGCGTGCCCGCACCTGGTCCTCGTCTGGCTCCAGCTGCAGCAGCTGCAGGATGAGCTCAGGCACACTGGGCCCTCCAGAGAAGGGCTCTGAGTAGCCATAGGGCAGCCCGGGCTGTGGGGGGCTAGCATAGGGCTCCGGGTACTCAGACTTGATGGCACGACCAGGGAAGGCAGGGTAGAGGTAGCCAGCCAGGGGCCCGTGGGTATTGGGCACAGCCATGGGCAAAGCTGGGTTCCCAAAGTCGCCCAGTGGCCCAGCGGGTGGACCAGAGGCTAGGGCCTTGGGCTCAGGCGCATGCAGGCTGGGGGGCAGCATGTAGTCCGGTGCCGGAGGGGGGGGCGGGGGCACCCCCATCGGAGGGCCTGTCTCCAGCTTGAAGCCATTGGCCCGAATCTGTGCCTTCTTCTGCTGCTTCAAGGCCCGGTCTCGCTTGTACATGGGCCCAAACTTGTTCCGGCCACCCCGCATGCGGTCAGCACGCACGGCTGTGGGCAGGGGCAGAGGGTCAGGCTCACCCTCTCCAAGCAACCTTCCATACCAACCACAGGGCCTTTGCAAACAAATCTAGCTGCACCGCCCCCTTGCTCAATATCCTTTCACAACACCTACTGCCCATAGGTGAAGTCCGTCCCTTTAGTCTGGCATTCAAGAACCTGCTCAGATTTTTGGTTTACCCCTCCTATGACCCTGTGTTCCTTGACTCTCTGCTTAGCACTTCTCTTGCCTCCTCCACGCTGCCTTTGAAATCCCCTCTGCCTCAAACCCTTTTCTTTCTCTTGTGCTCAGCCTCAGTGTCACCAAAGTATTCCTAGGTCCCTGCCCCAGATATCCTGCTTCTTGTCCACTCTTAATTCTGCTAAGTGTGTATCATGCCATCATGCCCTGGGCTG
Source organism: Loris lydekkerianus (assembly GCA_963574355.1). Classification (NCBI taxonomy): domain Eukaryota; kingdom Metazoa; phylum Chordata; class Mammalia; order Primates; family Lorisidae; genus Loris; species Loris lydekkerianus. The sequence goes on from CAUYPK010144220.1 coordinate 4,312, forward strand.
AGCACTCCCCTGGGCTCAGGTGCTCAGCATACGGTCCCACAGGGAGAAAGTGACAGAAGGGGGTCCTGGTCAGCCTGTTCACATCTGAGTCCTCAGTGTCCAGTTGCTCATTGCCTGCTGCCTGGCTCTGTTGAACCCCAACTGCAAAATGATTCCATCTGGCTTTGAACATGAAGCCAAGTTTAGGGCTGGCTGAGGCTCTGTGCTAAGAGAGAGGATCTCTATTGCAGAGTAGATGTTTCTCCACCTGGTCAATCCAACAGGTTCATCTGTGTAGCTGGAGTGTGGCCCCACCCCCGTTCAGATAAAACCCCACCCTGGGCTCTGAGAGAAGAGAGAGAGCAAGTGACAGAGGACAGCACTCAGCAGAGATGGTGGCCTGGGGGCCACCTGTCTGATCTTCCTGCCAGCGAGGTGGGCCACTGTGCTCTGTTACCTCAGGCTGCACCAGGGTGTCTGCTGCTCCCAACAACCAGCTCTTCTGGCCCCTCAGGATCTGGGCATGTGAATGTGAGCTGTGGAGACCGGGCAGGACATACACTCCCATCCAGGAGTCCCTCCTCTAGGTGGCAAGACATGTGGTCTGCAGCCCTCAGGGCCACTTGGGGCCTTCTACTTTGTTCAAAAACTTGAATCAGCAGCTGCCTGCTGGGCCCAGTCTGGTGGGGCACAAGGCAGAAGCCTACACCTGTTCACCTGCAAAGAGCACGCAACTCTCCCGCTGAAACTCGGAGGGGTGGGGAGGCAAGAATGGGGCTGGTCCTCTGGAGGCAACTGGGCAGCTGTTCCTCACTCCCCAGTCCCTTTGGGAAGGAATCTCACTCACTGGATGAATGAACCAAGTGAACCCTTCAGAAGGGTGGATGGAAGGACAAACAGATGGGCAGCTGTGTGAATGAGGGTGGGTCGGTGGTCCTGGACAGGTAATAGGAAGTGTGACCATAATAGTAGCCTGCCTGGGAGGCATTTATATGGACCTGGCACCATAGACTTTTCATATATTCTCTCAATTCTCACCCTAACTCATGAAGGAGGGTACTACCATTAAGCTCATTTTTCAGATGTAAAAACTACAGCTCAGAGAGGTTAAGGAATTTGCCCAATGTGACCCAGCTTGTAAGTGGTGGCACTGGGGCTTGGCCTTGGCTCTGGCTGGCGTTGGGTGGGTGGGGGAACCCCTCCCTGGGGGAAGATTTCTGCTGGGGCTCTGCCCTGTGCTGATGCCCCTCCCCCCCAGCCAGGGAAGGGGCCATCTCCCCAGGGTCCGCTTTCAGATGCTTCTCAACTCAACCCAGGCTGGTCCTGAAGGCATCCCCTCCCCCAGGCCCGAGGCCCACCCAGCTCGGGCTCTAACGTCCCGTGAGGGGCCAATCGGCTGGCCCCAGAAACTTCCAGAAGGCCGGTGGCAGCCTCCTCTCAGCCCTCTACCCTCTCAGGCCGTCGGAGGTCCTGGGTCGGCGGCCCCCAGAGGCGCGCACCTTCCAGGCGCATCCCCACCGTCAGGCACTTCTGGAAGCGGCAGAAGGGACAGCGCTTGCGCTGCGTCTTGTCGATCTTGCAGCTCTGGCTCTCGGTACACGTGTAGTGCTTGTTGTTCTGCACCGTGCGCTTGAAGAAGCCCTGCGGGAGAAGGAGTCCGCGCTGCAGGGCCCGACCTCGCCTCCTCGCCCGGGCTCCTCGGCGCCCGCCCGCCCGCCCGCTCACCTTGCAGCTCTCGCACGTGAGCAGCCCGTAGTGGTAGCCGGACACCTTGTCCCCGCACACGGGGCACAGCTCGTCCAGGTCCTCGTCGTAGGAATAGTCCATGCCCGCGGCGCCCGCCTGCGGAGAAAGGAGCGGGTGACCACGGGCCTGGGGCGATTGGCGGCGCCGCGGACCTGGTAGGGCAGGGCTGCCCCGCGCGGCCACCGCCCCCAGCCCCCTTCACCTGCCCGTCGCGCTGCCCCGCTTGCGGCGCCCCAGGCCCGTCGCGGGCACCCATCGGAGCGGCCAGGGCAGCCCGGTGCCCGCCGGCCCCGCCTCGGCCCGCCCCGCCGCCCCTCCCAGTGCTGCCCGCGCAGCCCCCAATCTGGGACCCTCGTATTCGATGCGCTTCGATGCGGATTCGTTTGCTTGAGAACAAAACCCCGATTCTGAGAAAACCAGATGGGCTCAGCAGCGGGGAGACGCGAGCGAAGCGCGGAGGAGTGGGGCGCCGACCAGAGCGTCTCTGCGACCCGACAGAGACGAGGTTGACAGAGACTGAGAGAGACAGAGAGAGAGATGGGCCGAGACGAGAGCAGAGATAGCGACCCGCACTGCTCAGCAGAGCGCGCCCGGGCGACAGCGACAACGCAGCCCGAGTGTGTCAGAGACGCCCAGATGTTGAGCCACGGAAAACAGGGGGAGATGAGAGAGAGAGGGGTGGAGATGAGAGAGAGAACATCAGAGGTAACGAGAGACAGACACAGAGTCGAGAGACGCAGGGACAAGGGACAGACTGAGACACCACAAGACGAGGGAGATCTGGGAGAGACGAGGCAGAGGGCCCCACAGAGACACCCAAGGAAAACCTGGAGAGGCGGAGGTGCCGGCAAGAGGGTTGGGGACCAGGAAACGGCCGGACCGGGAGCCCGAGCTCCGAGGCGTGGCCCCGCAGAGTCGGACCCGGACAGGGGCCAGCGCCGAGAGAGGCTGAAAACGACGGTTGCCGGGACGGGGAGCGGCCAGGGTCCCCAAGTCTGGAGAGACAAAGCCCGCGCCAGCGACGGCAACGGAGGTGCAGCCCGCGCCACCCAGACCCAGACGTCGGGCGGAGACAGCGAAGAGGGCGCAGCAGGGACCGCGGGCGCTGGGCGGGGAGCCGCAGGCCAGGAGCGAGGTGCAGAGACCTTGGGGGGCGACCTGGAGAGTTCCGGGAGGCCGAGCCCGGGGCCGGGGAGAGACCTCGGGGGGAGAGTCCAGTTCCCAAGGAAGGAAGGGCGCAGAGCCAGGCCAGGGACCCGAGATGGGGCGCGACGGCGGCCGCAACCCGCCGCCCACCTGGCCTCTCCTGAGAGCTGCGCCCGCGTCCCGCCCCTGTAGAGTCCCGCACCTCCCGGCCGCGCCGCCGCCGCCGGCGATGAGCCGCACCCGGGCGCAGCGCCGCCCGCCCGCTATGACGGCCGCTCGGGCCGGGGGCGGGGAGGCGGGGGGCGCAGGGCTGGCGGCTTGGGGCCTCGGCGCTCCCCCACCCCCGCCTCCCCGCCCCCAGCCGCCTCTAGGGCCGCTCCGAGGCGCACCTGGGACCCGGGCCCCTCGCCGCCACTGCGCGCCGCGCGAAGCCACCGCGAGGGGACCAGGGGCCGGCCCCTGTATATCAGCGTGTGCGGTATCCGGGGGCGGAGGCCCGGCCGCGTCCTCCCCCAAGCGCGGGCACCCCCACCCCAGCCTGGCTGGAGTCTTCGCCCTCATCTTCTCGGCCGCCCGGAGCCCCAGCGCCTGGGAATCGGGGCAGGTGTCCCGCACCACGGAGCCTCGGGCCATCCGCCTGGGGAGGGAGGAGGCGAGCTCCTGTTTGCAAGCCCAGCTTAGTCGTGGCGAGGGCCACGCTGGTGATGCTGGTTGTTTTGCGGCGTGGAAATGGGCAAAGACGGGAGTGGGGACGGTGGCCAAGCCACGGGTTCAAGGCTAGAAACCAGGTTCTCACTTTGGTCTTGCCTCATTTCCTCACTCAAGCCTCAGGCCAATCTCTCTCCCCTCTCCGGTTTCAGTTTACTCATCTGTGAAGTGGGGGTGATGCCTGATCTTTCTGAAGGGTGGGTGGTGAGGATGAACCGAGGTAGTGCGGGCAAAGCACACGCTGGGCAAGGCAGAGGGGCTCAGTACAGCCCCTCTGGGAGATGTCAGGCAAACCCCCTCTTCTCCGTGAAGCCTCAGTTTGCTGGGCTGGAAATGGGAACGGGGATGCCATTCTTTGCATTTCCGAGATATAGTGAGGACTGAAGCCACCGCAGGACATGGAAGCTGGGAGAACAGAGCCCATAGGAGGGGTATCTTGGCACCCCTCTGAGCGTCCACGCGGGTGGGAGGCAGAGGAAGGGAGAGCCCTGTAACGTTGGGGACAAAGAGGTTCCAGGGCAACCAGATGACAGCAGTTGTTCTGGACTGGAGAATGTCCACTGGGCCGCTCAGATTTTCAGTTGAAGAAACTGAGACCCGAGAGAGGAAGAGGTTCTGCTGGCACCCTGCCTCCCCTCGAGCACCTGGAGTCAAGAATGTGTCGGAGACCCTGAGGCCAAAAAGCCGCTAATACCCAGTATGGGACCAGCTAACCTAAAGGCTCCTTCTGCGCTGGCGCCTAGAGGCCTCGGCTTCTGCTGGAGCGGGTGCCTTGGTCCTGACAGCCGAGACTCCGCGCAGACCGCTGCTCCTCTGCTCAGCCCGCTAGCGCTGAGAGGAATCTGCAGACTTGAAGTGCAAGCTTGGGCGAGTGGCTTCTCTCTGGGCCTCAGTTTCTCTGTATATAAAATGGAAACGATTGGCGGTTTCCGTGAGATTACATGGATATAGCTCGGGTGGGGAAAGAGGAAAGAGAGCCAGAGATAAGTGGAATGGTCGGAGCCCCCCCAACCCCAACCCCTGAGGAACAACAGCATCTGCGGGACTAGAGGTGGGGGCTCCTTCTGCCTCTACAGCTCCTCATCAGAGAGGGGCCTCAGAAAGCGAAAGGCAGGAGCAGCACCGCCTCTGCTGGGGGTGGGGGAGTGATGGGGAGTGCTGGGCTAGAGGCTTCTTGCTCAGCTTCCCCAAGCTAGACCCCACCTGGGGTTTCCTGGACACCAGGCAGCGTAAGCACAAGACTGGGAGGGGACTCAGGTGGGGGGGGGGCTCTGAACCAGCTCCTCGTCCTCCCCCACCTTAAGCCCCCTCTTCCCCTCAGGGCTTCTACTATCCCAGTCTGGGAGCCCATGACTCCCTTGTGGTGCCCCCTCCCCCAGCCCCAGGTTCCAGCTGACATGTGGGGGATTTCAGCCCCTCACCCACCTTCTCAGGGAAACAAACATAGACCTGGCCCAGTAATAGAGCCTGGACTGACAGATGGACTCTGGAGACAGACATGGATACACAGGGAGCCTCCCGGACATCTACAGAGACAACACAGACACTCGGGCAAGGAGACCTAGAGACCCGGCACCAGGCCTGGAGACCCACAGGTACACTCATGGGCTTCTAGGTTCAAACCCACTCACCCCTGTGAACACCTAGCCACCGATGGACGGCAGCACTCCAGGAGACCCCCACAGGGCTTGTCGCCATGGGCCTAGTTCCACCCATCAGCACCCAGGGAAGAAGAGGGGGCAGTGAGGTGGGAGGGCAGGTCTGGGGATACCCCTGGGCCCTTTTCTGCCCAGAGCAGTGGGCACTGGTCACTCAGCAAGCAGACAGTGCCTGGCCCAGGCCGCAGGGAGGCACTGAGGAGGGAGGCTGGCCATTAGAGGCCTGGGCCCAGGCCTTCACTTACGGAGCGGAAGGAGAGCTCTCACGCCGGATGAGGGTGAATAGTGGGCAGCAAGGGTCCAGGGGGAGGCTCCGGCAGCCCAGGTGGGGCGGTGGTGACTGTGGGCACGCAGGAACTTCCTTGCACCACAGCGGGCGGCGGCCGGAGGGCAGGCTGGCCCTGTCCGTCCGTCCTCCTCCTCCTCCCCGCCCTGGGGGGGGGGCCACCAGAGGCCCAATTGGTCTCTGCCCCCACGTGACTCTGCAGGCCTCTCTCTTTCTTTGTTGGTGTTTCTCTTCATTTAGGTCTATTTTTTTTCTTCTAGAAGAAGAAAAAAATTACCCCTATCTATCTGGGGGCCGAGGGTGGGGGTGGAGGCCAAGGCACTCTGGAGGCCTTGGCCAGCTGGCTGTTCCAGGCTGCTGTGGGAGCCCAGAGGCAGGGACCCCACGTAGGCGGGTAGGCAGCCCCGCTTGTTAGCAACTGGGTGGGAGTGGGGCCTGATTTATGGACTGCTCCCCCATCGGGCCTGCAGCCTGCCTCTCTCCCCTTGAATGGCTACCTCCCTGGGGCCTGGCCCGGCATGGTCTGGCTCGGCCCAGACATTAGAGTGGAGTCAGGACGGGCTCGTGCAGAGGCCAGGGCAATTGGACAGCTTGACTAGGTGACCTGCAGCTTTGAACTGGTCTTTTTGTTCTTCCATAAGGTGAAGAAAAGAAGCAGCAATGGAAGGTAAGCAGGTGAGCTGGCTGAACAACTCCTGCGTGCATTCAGCATTAGCTTCTCGGAATGTCACCATCTACTGTGGGCTGCTGGTGTTTCCAGCTGATTGCTGGAAAAATTGAGGCCAACCTGAGACAGCCTGTGGGACCCTTCTGCAGCAGCCCCAGGTTGAACCAAGTGGGTATCTAGGTCAGGATAGGGCAGAGTAGAGGGAAGGGGTTTTATCTAGAGGGCCAGGCCTCATCTCAGTCCTAGGGCCCAGATTGCTGTACCCTGCATCCCTCCCCTGGGAGACGTGCTCTTTCCTCACCCCTTAGCTTGTCTCATGCTTGCTGAGTGCACTCTTAGGCGCTGTTCCAGGCTCTGTTCCATACACTGGGATGACACAGTGAAGTAAAGGGAAGAAACCTCTGTCCTCAGAGGATTTACTTCCCAGCCATTCATCCTGGGGGCGTGAGGAGGAACACAGGGGGAATGTGGGGTACTCACCAAACCCTTACATAGCCCTCCATTTGAGGGGATAGGCACATTATATAGAACATCTCCCTTATCCGCTTATCTGGCTTGGAATAAGACGGACTTTTTGGGATAATACAACCCACTGTGTCTTTTCTCCATTGTGCCACTTACAATTTTTTTTTTTTTTTTTTTTTTTTTGAGACAGAGTCTCACTTTGTCACCCTGGGTAGAGTGCTGTTGCATCACAGCTCACAGCAACCTGCAGCTCTTGGGCTTAGGCGATTCTCTTGCCTCAGCCTCCCAAGTAGCTGGGACCACAGGTGCTTGCCACAACGCCCAGCTATTTTTTGTTACAGTTTGGCTGGGGCCAGGTTTGAACCCGCCACCCTCGGTATATCAGGCCAGCGCCCTACTCACTGAGCCACAGGCGCTGTCCTTAAAATGTTTTTGTGTATGAATATACAATAATAATTTTACTGCGAGTCATAACTAATTGATTCTACTGATCCAATGTATTCTAGTTCTACCTACAACATAACATACATTATATTTCCCAATGTGCACAACCTCATAATTATGTTTTTTCACCTATAGTTCTTAGAAGATATACTTTTCTTGCATATAGCTGAACCTAAATAGCCTCCCCAGTTTATTTATTTATTTATATTTTATTGTCTCCCCTCTACAGGGCAAAGCCACACTGGACCTTTCCAGGGCATCTGGGCGTTCAAAGACTTGTTTGTCCTGTTTAAGAAGGCAGAAAAAATAGATCCCATTTCGCAAAGTCTCCTATCCCAGAGGGGGGAAGAATCATGCTTTTACTGTTGTTATATGTATGTGACATGTTGGTGATATAGGATATTTGCTGGAATACTTCTTTATCAAATTCACTGGGTGAGTAGTATTAATCCAAAAATAAAATCATTGCCATGACACATGTAAAGCTGGGAATAGCAAGGACCCAGCAAATATCCTACGTCACCAACATGTCACATACATGTAACAGCAACAAAAGCATGATTCTTCCCCCCTCTGCTGATGGGAGACTTTGTGAAAGGGGATCCATTTTTTCTGACTTCTTAAATAGGACAAACAGGTCTTTGAACACCTTGATGCCCTGGAAAGGTCCAGCTTGGCTTTGCCATAGTCTTCTGGTGAGTCCTTGAGCCCTGAGAAGGAAAATCACTGGCAGAGACTCTGGATTAAATCCCAGTCGCACCACTTCCTTGCTGTGTGACCTGGGACTAGTCACTTCCCGTCTCTGGGCCTTATGTCTTCTCTGTAATGGGGGATGACATAAGACAATATGTGTGACATATTTAGTGGCTGCCTGGCATATCATGTGTGCTCAATAAATGTCAGCAAAACACAAACAACAAGCTGAAGGTCTGGCTGGTCTGTCCTCAGGGGCCCTCCATGTAGAGTCTGAGATTGCAACATCTTCACGAACATTGTTTGCCCTCCTGTGATTGAGTGCCTCACCCCAGCCTGGGGAACCCTCAAGGAAAGGCTTGATTTATCTCTGGGTCTACAGCAGCCAGCATGGAGCAAGCGGCAGTGAGCATTTGCTGAATGACTGTTACCCTGGCTCGAAGGCCCCACATGCAGCCTGTAGGTATACAGGACAGAGTATACCTCTTGTCCTGTTTCCTTCCCTGTAGGTGTCAGCTGTTACTTGCCACCACTCAGGCTGGGTGGTCCTCATCCCCTAATCAACCCTGGACATGTTTCCTGACATTCCCCTCTTCTGTGCTGCCCGTCCCCTACCCTTACTCATGCTGGGTACTCCTGCGGACGGAGGCAGCCAGGGGTTGCCAGTGTGCTGGGAATAGCAAGGACCTACCTTAAAATGTCCCTGGTGTACTGGGACCCCCTAACCATTCCACACCTGGGATCAGTCTCAAACCCTCTCCCTATCCTGGGAGCTGGGTAGTATCTACCCCTCCCAACCACTCCACGAGCAGTAATTGAGAGATGAGAAAACTTAAGACTCCCAAAGTCACAAAGCAAGGGTGTGGTAGGACCAGCATTCAAATACAGGCAGTGCAGTCCAGAGCCTGGGCTTGTAGGTTCTGCCAGAGCCCCTGGGTGGCCAATTTGTCCTTTCTTTCAAGCTTCAGCCTAGGTGGTCCCGGGCCATAAGACCCACCCAGAGGGGAAGGAGAAGGGGTGTAGTCCTGACTCAGGCTACCCAGTCCCCCTCTCCCCAGGCAAACAAAGCCCAGGGTCTCTCTCCTAAGTGGGGACTTTCCCAAAGTGCCAGGCCTATTTCCTGGAGGTGGGATAAGGAACAAACAAACCAGAGACCCAGAATCCGAAGCAGAGAGGAGAGAGACAGAATCATCAGGCCACAGTTGGAGTACAGTGTGGACAGACAGCCAGAAAAAGAGAAAGAGAAGCGATAGACTGGGGCAGATGAGAAAAGAGAGAGAAAAGGTAGACTCATCGACAGCAAAATTGACCAGAGATGGTCAAGGAGGGAGAGGGGATGAGAATGAAATTCAGAGAGATCAGAAACAGAGGAGAAATGAGAGAAGGAAGACAGGAAGGGAGACACAGAGAGACAGAGAGAGGGAGGGCCTGGGGGAGAAGGGATGAGGGAGAAATTCAGGGAGACAGAGAGAGACTGAGGCAGAGAATGAGAAGAGAGAAAGGAGGGGCCCAGAGAGCTGGAGGCAGAGGGAGTGTGGATGTGGAGACCCGTGCAGGGCAGCAGAGGGGGCGGGCCTGCTGGCAGCAGCAGAGGCTGTTTCCGCTGCACCCCTTATCAGCCTGCTGCCAGATGTTCAGATCCGATGCCAATGTCAGAGAAGTCCATAGTGCTGGGTCAAGGCCATGGCCAGGGGAGCCTCAGCTGCACTGTGGGGAGGGGGGCTGGGGGCTTGCAATAGACCTGCTCACTCTTCCCTCTCTGCCTAGTGGCTCTCTGGGCTGGACCACCTGGTGGGTATGGGAGAAACCAGGTGCCTCTGGGACTACTTCTCTAGACTGACAGCAGGGTATATAGAGGCAGAGTGGGGCTCCTGGCAACACATGGACATGCACCTCTTTGCACATCCTCACATTCAAGGAAGCACATGGACACACATTTGCACACAAGTGCACAATGCCATATGGGACAACCACAGAAAATTCAGTACAGAGCTGCCCCTCATGACACCCCCCTGCACCCTCCAGCCCAATGGAGTCCCTGCTCTGCATGACCAGCTGAGTGGCCCCTCCCTCCAGCCCCTCTCCTGAGCTGGGACTGCAGGTCGAGCTGGAGAAGCAAGGTGAGAGGCTCTTTGTGGCCGGTGCTAATTCCAGGGTCCCCCTGCTATCCTGTGAATGGGACACTCGGAATGTGCATCCCCTGCAGAACTGGGCAGAAGACCCGGAGGCCTGTTGGAGGCCCAGGAGGAAGTGCAGAAGCTGGTGTTTGGCAGGGCTGGGCTCTAGCCTTGGGCCTGGCCTCTCCGCCATGCTCCTGGAGCGTGCAGTGCAGCTGGGGCCCCTGGCCTGGGGTAGCTTATCTCACGGTGCACACGCTTGGCTCTCTGGGGGTGACCCAACCTTGCTCCCCACATTCCTCTTTAGCCATGCAGCCAGTGGACCCCCCACAGCCCTAAGACAGGGCCTGTGCTCTGTACTTAGCTGTATATACAGAAAGAGAAAGAGATTTGGGGGGGGGGGTAGAGAAAGAGTGAGGGAGAGAAAAACATATCTGATACATATGGAGAATGCCATCGCTCAGAGACGCCCCCTCCCCCCTTTTCTCCTGCCTTCTTTGACCATCTCTGGTATCTCTTTGCTTGTCTGTTTTTGTCTCTGAGCAAATAATTTTGTCTGTCATGGTGAATCTGTCACTGTTGGTGCCTCAGTAACGTCCTGATTTGTTTTCTCTCTGCTACTTTCAGCCTCTTAGTGTTTTTCTTGGTTCTATTTTGGGGGGTCCTTGAATGGGGCCAAATCCGGGGTTACCTCTGCTTGTCTGGCTCATAGCAACTAGCCTCAATGGGCATGTACATGAGAACTCAGGCTGTGGGTGATGGGCCGAGGGGCCTGGGAAAGTGGAGGCCTTGGACCTATAATGGGTAAAATGGGGGAGACAGAGCAGCTGAAATCCAGGCCCACTACCTGCTCAGCATCAGATAGGATAATGCACATTGATCAGGACCCAGAGCTGGTGGCCTCACCCATGTATTTAATAGTAGAGAAGACTTGGGGAGGGTTAGGGGGAGGAAGCTGGGGCTAGAGGTCTCCCAGCCTAAGGGCCTCCTTCCTGTTTGTAGGGAAGTGACTGCCTCAGAAAGCTGCTCGGGGGAGAGGAGGGAGGCCATGGTGACTTCCGGGAAGCTGGCCAAGGGCCCGAGGCCACTCTCCCTGTGCCCACACAGGGCCCTCTGGCCCTGGCTTAAAATAGTGCAGTTCCTCCACTGCTGCTGCTGGCCCAGCCCAGACCTCAAAGGCTTCAGGGTGCTGCTTGTGCTGCCAGAGGAGACAGGGCTGAAGGGGCCCGCCCCACCCCCCTACCCAGCCCTCTCCAGAGGCTGGTGTCTTGGCAATATGGGTAGAGGCAGGAGTTGCAGAAAATAACACTGGTTCCTGCATCAGAGCCCTGGATTCAAGTTCTAGCTCCGTTGTAGACCAGCGGCAAAACTTCGGACTGGATCATGTTGCTTCCCTGAGCCTCAGTTTCCACTTTAGGAAAACAGGGCAAGTGCCTGGTTTTCAACCGAAATGAGACAACGTATGTAGTAGATGCCTCAGAACTACATTTCATTGCCAGGCATGAAATGGGCCACTCAGAAAATGAAAGTTCCCTTTGCCTCTTCTTGCTGGCTGTGCCTCGAACTCCTCACTCTGAGGAAGCACCTCTTTGACGCATTCCTCAGTACCTACACTGCTCCTGGACTGGATGTTGAACAGGGAAGGTTTGTGGAGAGGGAGCTTACAGGGAAGGCAAGGATGGGGCTGTGGTCTCCATGGTGAGACTTGTTGCCAAGGGAACAAGACTCTGGGAGCCCTGGGTTTGGCAGTTGGGCACTTTTGCCACAGGATCTCGGAGAGACTGATTACCACTATGGACCTAAAACCTCAGGGCAGCCAGGCCAAGGCCAGGCTGAGCCAGAGAGGTGACCCCTCGTTCTGCTGAGTTTCTGCTGTTGCGGTGTGGGGGATTACATAGCCTCCTTCTATGTATTGACTTCAATGAGCCCTAACCTGGAGCCATCACAATCTATCTTCCTCAAACCCCCGAGACACGGGGGAAAGTGAGGATCAGAGAAATCTATTTGGGTCAAGGCTATAGATAACTGGTAAGGGGAAGAGCTGGAATTAGAACTCAAGTGGTGAGACCCCTGGTTGGTGTGCCTGCTGTCTCATGGGCTGCCTGAGGGAAATGATTCCCAGAAAGGGCTCCATGTAGCCAGACTCATCCTCATGCCATCCCCCTCCCCAGCCATCTTTTCTGAGGGTTGTTGGCTTTAGACCTCACATAATGCAGAGTAGCCAGCATGCCATTTCTTTGGTTACAGAAATGACCTTACCTCTGAGGGTATATATAAGAGTAAGGATCTTTGCCTCGTAGTAGGCACCCAATCAATGCCAGTTTATATTCATTCCTAAAATATCAATAGTTATGTAACTTTAGGCAAAATACCCACTATGGGCCTCGATTTCATTCTCAGTAAAATGGGAATATTAAAGCATCAACCTTGGGTTGCTCTGGGGAAATGGTTATCAAATGCTCGTAAAATACTTGGGATAGTCGGTGTTTTGCTTTGTTCTCCGTATGTCAATTTCTTTATTATTCTTCTGGTTTACAGGCTGGCACTCCAGGAAACCAAAAGCTCAATGTTTACTAAAGTAGCAATTTCTAAATTTAGAGCAGTGTCCTAACTTTTATTCATTGGAATAATGTCCCAACAGAATTTTATCAGGAGGAAAAATGCCCAAAGCTCAAATACCTTTGGTAGAATCTGGGCTACACACAATTACAGTTTTCTTCAGTAGGACTTTTCAGAGCCTTTAATATGCCAGTGGTGGCTAGAATCCAGAGGAAGACCAAGCATAGAATTTCCCAGATTTTTGGCAACAGAATTCCTGCTTCTTTTTCCATGGAGTCACCTTATGGGATGTCTGTGTTCTGAGAAATCATACCAATTTAGTGCCTATGGCATTCTACATGTTTGGGATAGCACTGCTTTTTGGCTCGATTTGGTTGGCTCTGTTCATCCACCTGTCACAGAATTAATCCTTTATTAGTTTAATGGAGGGTTTTTTTTTTTAATAGCAAAAAGTTCAACCAAAGGCCATTACTGAGTTTTGTTACAAACTCTAGATATTCATATTCAGCATTATTAGATTGCTAAGGCCGGGCAGGGAGGAAGCCTGTTGTAACTTTGGTATCAGATAGACCTGGATTCAAAAGCCAATTCTGCACTTACTTGTGTGTCATCTCAGGCAAATGGCTTATCTTCATCAAGCCTTGATTTGCTTAGGGGTAAAATGGCGCTGAGATCTATACCTTGAGAGGCTATTATAAGGAGTACACTGAGACACACAAGTGAAGCACCAACCAATCCCTGGCACTCGCTAGTGGTCAGCCAATGTGTTCCTTCTCCTTGCACCTCTACGTATCTGTTCCCTCTTGAAGGGCAAGAAAGACAGTCTATTAATTTGTTCTGCAGTAATTCCTTTGTTCTAAAACCATGTCTTTCAAATCTCAAGGGCTCTCTGGTTCCTTGTGCAGGAGGCTGAGGTATGGGAAGGCAGCTGAGCTTCCCTCATTTCACACAGGAGGATTTAATAGACTTTGATCAGACTCCTCAACCTTTATATTCCCAGACTAAGTAGCCTTCGTCTTTCCCATCCGTCTTCATACAACCCTCAACCTAAACTCTGCCACTTCTCTGATCGATCATATGAGAAGGATTACAGGATAGTTGAGCTTTTGAGTTGGGTAGATCTGGGTTCATGTACTGATTCTAACACATATGACCTTGGCCACATCCCCTGACCTCTCAGAGCCTCCATTTTATCAGCTCCAGAAAAGCTATTAATAAACCTCATCTAGCTGGGGGCAGTGGCTCAGAGTCTGTAATCCTAGCATTCTGGATCACTTGAGGCCAAGAATTTGAGACCAGCCATCATTATAAAAAAAAAATAAAAAAATTAGCTTGGTGTGGCGGCCTGTGCCTGTACTCCCAGCTACTTGAAAGGCTGAGGCAGGCGGATCACTTAAGCCCAGGAGTCTGAAGTTGCTGTAAGCTGTGATGACACCACTACACTCTACCCTGGACAACAGAGCAAGACCCTGTCTCTTTAAAAACAAAACAACAAACAACAGACTTGGATAGATATTTGCTAGACCACAGCACATACTAGACCATCCATCAGCACACTGCTGTCACTGAGATGCACCTCTTTCCTGAAACTTAGTGGATGGCTTTCTTTCCCCAAACTTCTGAATGTGGCATTCAAGGCTCTCAACTGCTTCTCCAGCGTCAGCTCTTGCTAACCCCTCCCACCTGCCACCATTCCTGCCACAGCAGTCCCTTGTGATGCCTGAAGACTCACTCTCTTATGATTTACGGCCGGAGACCGAACATGCTGCTGATCCCTCTTCCTGGTCTATCCCCCTCTCTTTGCCTGGTGACTTTCTTCAAGGGCCACTTTCCACATCTCCGTGAAGCCCTTATTAACTACCCTGAGAACAGACCACTGCTGCTTTAGGCCCTCACCACCGCACACGCCCTCGATTGCAGCCCTCAGCCTACTTTGAAGGGCTGTGTTTGCCTCTCCTGTTAGACTCAGTTTCCTAGTTGTGCCACTTTCTAGCTGGGTTTAACCATGTATGTCCTTTTATCTCTCCCAACCTTAGTTTCTTCATTTATAAAAGAGGTTAATAATCCTTTTTTAAAAGAAAATATTTATTTTTTGAGACCAAGTCTCACTCTGTTGTCCTATGTAGGCGGCCATGGTGTCCTAGTTCACAGCAACCTCTAATTCCTGTGCTCAAGCGATCCTCAAGCCTCAGCCTTCAGAGTACCTGGGACTACAGGTGCCCACCACAATGCCCAGCTAGTTTTTCTATTTTTAGTAGAGACAGGATCAGGCTGGTCTTGAACTCCTGAGCTCAGAAAATCCTCCTGCCTCTGCCTTCCAGAGTGCTAGGGCTACAGGTGTGAGCCACCACACCCAGCCCAGAGCTAATAATCCTTAAGTTTAAGAAAGTTCACATTTGTGAAAAGTCCCCACACAGCACCTGGCACACAGAGTGGGCGCTCCAGTCAGTGCAAGTTCATTGGGTCAAGCATTTCTGAGGCTACCCTCTACCACACCCTCAGCAATAGGAATTGGGGGAGTCAGCTGCAAGCAGGAGCAACAAGCCTGAAGGTATGATCCAGCTCCTTAGGACACTCCATCATCTCTGCCCAGGACCACAGACAGGCTTCACACAGAGAGGCCATGTGCAGAAGGATTCACATTTATTGGTTCAAATACAGTATCTAACGCTTGCTAAACATGCATTTCATACTAATTGGTCACATTTCCACAGGTAGTCAATTCACAGAACAGGGCCCATCCCTTGTCAGCTGGCAAGGATGGGAGGTAGCAGAGGGCCTGGGTAGCCTGCAGAGCCCGCCAACTATCATTTGGTCATGCAGTATTGATGGAGCCAGGCTGGCAGGCAGCCCTTGGCCGGCCCTTTGGGGACAAGGGCTCAGAGACATCCATTTATTCAATTCCTAGACAGGACTGTGGGTGAAGGGAGACCTCTGGGAGGTAGCCTAGGGGTAGGCTCAGGGAGGCATGTGCCACCAGAGTCCCTAAAGGTGGTGTTTGTGGGAGGTGGTGCTCCCTATGCCTTGGAACACAGGAAGAAATGGAGGCCTCTTCAAGGTGGTGGCTAATTCCTGGCTGGGTAGGTGAGAAGGAATGCTCAGACACAGCCCAGACATTACAATGCAGCCACAAGCCCCTATCACAGGCCTGGGATGGCAACTCAGACAAAAACACCAACGCCCCAAGGCGGGCGGGGTTTCTTTCCTAACAGAAACACATAACAGACCAGAAGCTACAGTATCCTTTTCCCACAGGACTCCTCAGAGAGGAATCGACCAGGATGTCATTCAAGAGGTAGTTTTTTTTTTTTCCTTTTTCATGGAAATTTGAGTCAACAAAATTATCAGTTATTACAAGACATTTGAGAGAAAGAAAACAATGGTTACCAAAGGGCAAAGATGGCAGGGCAGGCACCAGGATTTGGAAGACTAGCCTCCACCAGTAACACAATTTTTTTTTTTTTTTTTTGGGGGGGGGGGCTTGGAAGTGCTCTGGCTATAATCATAGCTTCCCTTTGAGCCTATAGTTGATTCCTGAGCAGGCAGAGCCCCATTTAGGGCTGCAGGCCCAGAAGAGGGAGGCCAGATGAGGACTGGACTGGACAGAGGGACCAGGCTTCTTATGAGCAGTTAAAGGTAGAGCCCCTATGGCTCATGACGCAGGATAGCCAGAAATCTTAAAGTCTCAAGAGAGCCCAGGTTTGGCCAAAGAGAAAGCCCCAGCTTGCTCCCAGCACCTCTAAGGAAAACAGTCAAGGTCCAGCCCAGAAAAGATGTTGCTTATGGCAGCCAAGAGAGGGGTTTCTGGGGACCCTGTAATTAAATACACATCCCTGAGCTGTGGCCCTAGAAACCCTTGCCTCAAGACTAACCAATTTCCAGCACCTGGTGGAATGATTGCCGTTTTTCATCCTGAGACACAGATAAACATTTCACGAACACTGGACATAGATTCCTCAAGCTGAGGAAAAAGGGAGGATGATCAACAGAGGGGAGTGCAGGGATCTCATGCAGACTGGAGTAGGGAGAGGGATGGGGATTAGAGTACAGAGATTTTTGTTTGTTTTTGTTTGCTTTTTGTGGATTTTTTTTTTGGTTTTTGTTTTTAAAAAAAAAATCAATAAAGAAAAATTCAAAGTTTAGGTTGAAAGACTGAGATTTCTTAAAACAACTGCAAATTTTTTTAAAACAACAAGAAACAGACAGACCAGGGAGGGGCCCATAGCTAAAGACTGGGAATCACTCAGCTAGGAGGCCAGAACCCATTACTTTGGCCAATCTCAAACTTGGCTTAGATGTTGCCCACATTAGACTTGTCTATCTCGATCTGCCCCATTCCCCCAGGAAATCAAGAACAAACAAACAAATATAGGAAGTAGGAATAAAGCAATACAGCTAGCTCAGAGAGCCCAGAGTATTGAGGATGTGGTGACAATGACCATGCAGGTACTTCCCTGAGAAGGGGTGGTAGGTGAGAGGAAGTCAGTGTGGAATGGGTAACTTTTAGTGATGTCACGGAGACCCCTATGGTCCCCTGTCCTTGCTCTTGCTCTGGAGATCAGGACAGGGAGGCTCCTGCTTGCTTCCTTCTATCCCTAGGCTTGCCCACCTCACCTGTGGGTCAGGCATAGCGGCTGGGTGTCCTGAGCCAGGTGGAGTGCTTTGAGATAGGTTCTGGGGAGTTTTTCCAGACTAAGGACAAGACCACCAAACCTTGCAAAGGACTCCAAAAGTCTACAAAGGGCACCAGAGAGCATGACTTACAGATGGAAGTTCCAAAATTCCAAATTTTTGTCTTCGATCAAGAACACATTTAAAAGGAAAAGGAAAAACTTGTATGCTCCAATGCAGTGCAAGGAGGTGGGATCCTCCTTTTCCACACAGCTTTCAGGGTCACATTTGTGTGGTGGAAAAATTCTCACTCGAAGTGAGTGCTTTTGGTGGCCGAGGATCAGAGAGAGGACAGAAGAGAAAGAAATTAAGGGACAACACGCACAACTTTTTTCTTCTTCCACTAGCAAAAAGGCTACCTGTTAACCAAACATTATGGGAAGAAAGGCAAAAAACAAACATACCAAACCTCCCCCTCCAACCTTTCTCTGTGTCCTTCAAACCAAATTCACAAATACATCTAGTGGCTGACCTAATGTCTCCACACTGCTAGCTACACTCCTACCTTCTCCTCATAATACCTGAGTTTGCAATGCAACACATTCACTTTACCCTGTTTTAAAAAAAGCCCACGTCATAAAAGGACTGGGTACAGAAGACATTAAAGGCGGTCCACAGGTCAGGCTCCGGCTCGGAACACATGGCCACTTGGCTCAGAGATTCTGCAGGGCTCTCAGCAATGAATGGGCTCTTTGTTCTGTGGAATCTGCTGCAAACATTTGTAAAAATGGATTTGTACAATGGCAACTTGCAGAACCTTTCCCCCACTCTACAAATTAACAACTTGCTCTGTTTAATACTACATTATTAGAGAGACATGTTCTTGCTTCATCAGAGAGCAATTTCCTTTGACACCCAACACAATGGATAACATGTTTAATTTGAAAAGGAATTTTAAAAATAATTTGACAGATGGAGGTCTAAGCAAAGAAAGATGCTGCACACAGGAACTGTCTTAGAGAAGGGGTCTCTGATATGTGTTTTCTCCCCCATCTTGAGAAAGGAGCTCAGAGTCTGACCTGTGGCCAAGGAATGTGAGCTAAGTGGTTAAATAGAATATTAAGGGAAACAAAACATCGTGAACTTAAAAATAAACAGATATACACATCCATGCACATAGTCTTCCCGTTGATGTGAAAAACATGCTAGTTGAAGATTTTCCTGAGGAACACGTCTCTTCTTTCTCAGAGCAGTTGGGGAAATGGCATTGAGGAATAAAGCTCCGAGTTTTAGATCCATCAAGGGATTAAAAATCACCACTGTGCTGGTACCCGTAACATTTCACCAGAAAGAAAAAAATTATAATCAGACCTAGGCTACCGAGGATGCACACAATATGGTGCTCCCTGGGCAGGATTACTAGGCCTAGTTGGGGAGAGAGCAAACAGCCTTTGACTAAATAGGCAGAAGGCGGTGCTGTGGACCCCTCAGGCCCAGCCAGACAAGCTCACAGGTAAGTGGTCTGTCTTCTGCGCTGCCTGCGCACCTAGGTGTAGGCAAGGGCAACTGCTATGTTAAGGCAGAGAAGGGAAAAGCACCTGAAAGAGTTCCATGACAGAGCTGGTATGGCCAACAACCCAAGTTAAGAGGGTAAGGAACACTTCCCAGGAGGAGGTGGGGCAGGTAGTAAAAGAACAAGGGGGCCGTATCTGCAGAGGTAGCTTCCAGGCCCTTAAGAACATGAGGTAGTTTAAAGCCCCCCCTTCCCTTCCAGGTGCTTTTTCTCCAGCCCTTCAGGCCTTGGTTGGCCAGGCTACTGATAATGTAAGGAGCAGCTGGGCCACTCTGGGCCCTGGGCTTTCTGTTCTGGGGCCCTGCAGAAATCTGGAGAAATTAGGAGAACCTGGAGCAGGATTTAGGGGCAAAATTTCTGGTCAACAGGCGAGTGAATGGACTTTCCCACTGTTTGAAAAAGAGACTTTAGTTTTTGGAGTCAGTCCTGGGGGTGAAGTAGGATGGGGCAGGGAGGACAGGAGATTCCAAAGGAGGACTGTTTGTTCTTTTAGCAGTCTGGCTTTTGTTCCACTACCCTTTGAAGAACACAGGATGAAAGGAGAATAAATCAGTAGTGGGCACTAGGATTTAGAACATGGCATTTTGCTCAGCTGGTTTTTCGAAGGGCCAATAGGAAGTCAAATTTATAAGGAAGAGGGAAGGAGTCTGTGGAAAAGTAGGCCTTAGTAGATCCAGGTGAGGGAACTAGGTAGCTGAGAGCCCCAGGGGAGATGGCAGCCAAGCCTATGGCTGTGCATTAACTTAACTTTCCCTTCAGGAAAAGTTACAGTTAAAGATAACTGACAGTGGTGGTGAAGGTGTAAGGGAGAGGGGCAGCAGAGTGTGAGAACAGAAACCCTCCTGCCCTTAGGACTTGCTGGATGGGAGGACACCTGCCTTGGATTTGGTCACTGCACCCTACTCTGTTAACTTTCATACTTTCCAAAGAGATGGCTGAATCCTCATCTCCTGCCCTGTTCCAAACATCTCAGCAACCTTGCTTGGTAAATCTCTGAACACTTTGCTCCTTCATAGTGTGCTCTTTTACCTGGCAATTCTGTGGCTAGAAAAAGGCAGTTTGCTCTCTGACAGACAAATGTATGAGTCTGCTGAGAAATGTGGAAAAAGTAGGGATGGTCTCACCCCCCCATTTCCATTGAGGTAGTCATCTTTGTCAACATTATGGAAATAGTCATCTCAGCCCCATCCCACCCTTTCCCTCAAAATACAAAAGAACTATTTCTAAACAATGACAACACTGTAACATTAAACATTTTCACATTCTGTAAACTGCAAGGAAATGCATTGGCTGCATTCACACAAAAGCATGTGCATCATGTTGAAGGCCATACATTCAACTCTGTCGTGAAATAAATATATAGAAAAATGAGGTTAAAAAACAGACAGACAAACAAAAACTCTTCTTGGTATGGAGGCAACTGGAAATGCTGCTCCATATCCTCCATCGTGGTCTCTGCAGCTCTTCCTTCCAGAGCCTGTCCTGCTCACCCAAGGCGCTGTGGTCAGCCTAAGGAGGGCGATGGGAACAGGTCATTCCTTGCCCACACTTGTCTTGCAGGAATGCAGCACCACCTTAAAGAGGAGGGGCAGCTGCTCCAGGGGTACATTCACCATCTTCCCTGGGAACAAGGTGGGAGAAGAGTTAGCAGTGGATACCAGTGGAAGGCCAAGTCTTCCTCCTGTTAAGCTAATAATCACCCTGCTGAATAGGGCAAAAGAAGTGCCAAGAGTATCACAAAAGTCAGATAGACTGGGCTAACGTCCTGATATCCAGACCCATTTTGGTGCCCTAGGACTATAGTAATGGTGTCAAATCATAATCATCCTACTATCCAGGGAATACCTACTCTGTGCTAGGTGGCTAACTGCATTATCTCATTTAATTCTCACAATATTTCTGTGTGATAGAAATTAGTTTTTACCCCAATTTTATAGATAGGGAATTTGAAACTGAGAGGTAGTCCCAAATGTCCTCTGAGGGCTAAAACATCATGAGAAACTACATACTATTTTCTTTTTTTTTTTCCTGGTAGATTTTCTAAATAGCGTTCTACAAAAAACTGCAGTTCAGAATATTACGATAGGTTAATATAAGTACTGAAGAAAAAAGGAAGAGAGTAGTCATACGAATAAATACATTTGAGAAAATCGGAGTTAAAAGTTAAAGATTTTGGGCAGCACCTGTGGCTCAGTGAGTAGGGTGCAGGCCCTATATACCGAGGGTGGCAGGTTCAAACCTGGCCCCGAGGCTGAGGCAAGAGAATCGCCTAAGCCCAAGAGCTGGAGGTTGTTGTGAGCTGTGATGCCATGACACTCTACCAAGGGCGATAAAGTGAGACTCTGTCTCTACAAAAAACAAAAACAAAAACACAAAAAACACAAAAAAAAGTTAAATATTTCTTTTCTTTTCTTTTTTTTTTTTTTTTTTAAAGTTAACAACTTTTTAATTTTATTAAGAAAAGGACATTCAAAAAAGCACTATCACAGAATTCTGTTTCTTGATCTGGGTGGTGATTACATAAAGATTTCTTTACTGGATGACTTGTCAGAGGATTCAGTGTGCTAATACACTTTGTAAACACCCAAGGCTGTGGTTCTTCTCCTGGACAGTACCTTAGAGTCACCTGGGGAACAGTTTAAAAATATTTGTATGCCTAGGCTCTGCCCATACTAATTAAGTCAGAATATATGGAGGTGCAACCCAAACACTGCTATTTTTTAAAACCTTCTGGAATTACTGGAAGTGTTGCCAGAGCTGAGAACCCCACTTCTATGGGAGAAGAGTGGTATGTCAGAATTGATTTCCCTTTATTTTACAGAGGACCTCATTAATACCTCATTTGATAGAATATAGTTTACAAGTGCTGAGATCAAACATCCTTAAAATTCAAATAGTTAAGGTCCAGCTTATATCTGGAAAAAAATTCCCTTGTCAGACTGAAATTTTTTCCTTCAAAAATTGTATTGCTGAATTTTACAGAAACAATCCCAATTTAGAGGTCACATTTCTGAGCTGCCTCTCGGTATGTACTGGATAGTTAATAAGCAAGAATCTTTACTAAATGAAGCAAAGCAATCATAAAAAAAGCCCAGAATTTTATATTGAGATGAATATATTTAAATGTCAAGAAGCTCAGAAGGGGCTTCTGAAGCCACATATAAGCACATGTATGCACATACCCCTCAATACACAAAATTCCTATGCAAACATAGGATTTTAAAGCTATCACTTTAATTAAATGATCCCTGAAAACCCTTGGCTAATTCTATGAAATAGTTAATTTTAAAAACTGAGATATAATTTATATATCATAAAATTCACTATTTTATTTTTTTTGAGACAGAGTCTCATCTGTCACCCTTGGTAGACTGCCCTGGCATCATAAGCTCAATGATTCTCTTGCCTCGGTCCCCTGAGTATGGGGGACTATAGGTGCCCGTCACAAAGCCTGGCTAAATTTGCTTTTAAAGTATACAATTCAGGAAAATAAACTTAGATACTTTGAGCCTGTCTGCCTATCCATAGAATGGTCATATTATCACCACCCACCAGCCTTACAGATTCCATGATGATAAAAGGCCACAAAGCCCCCTGCACATCACAGGAACTCAAGAAACAACAGCTTATCTTCTCTATAAAGAAAATACAAACTTCTTGTTGAAACAGGACTTTTTTGAGGGCAAAGGTACTAACTCTTTTATGCAGTTGGTACCAGGCTGAAATGAGCACCCTAAAAACTCTACTTGCCTCATTCTCTTCACAAACTAAAAGAAGGAAAGGTTGGAAGTCTTGAACCCAGAATGTTACCTGCAATATATCGAATCTCAGGTAAGCACATCATGAGATCAGGAAAGCGGTTCGGCTGATGTGTATATTTATACTCAGTGAAATCCTGGCAAATGTACCAATAGCGTTTGTTCAACTGTTCCAGCTGTGAGGCACTGGTCAGACCCCTGATATCTGTGGAAAAAAACCACACAGGGAATTGAAAGCTCCTTGAATAGGTGTATCTTTCAATTAAAGGTTATTAAACATTGTCTTAACAGGGGATCTTTACTCTTTCTGATGTGGAGGAACCACACTCTGGATAAGGGAAGAGAAATAATATAGAGAAGGAAAAGATAATGGAGGATAGTAACTAGACTAAGCCCCTGGACAGCTAAATTCTTTTTCAACTTCACACACTGCTCCCCCCAAATGGCACAAAATAGACACCAGTGAAATGTTGAACAAATGACTGAATAACCTACCTACCTTTCTAAATCTATCCTTCACAATATCTTTAAAATTTGCCCATTGTTGGAACCAATCAGAAACTGCTGAAACCTACTTATTTGTGCTTGTACCCACTGCCCACACAATCTCCTATGTGACTCTTTTATTATGCTATCTGGGCTGTCCCTCCATTTTTTCTATACAGATTTCCCTGTCTCTCTCTAAATATACACACACACACACACACACGTACACACTCATATACACATCCTTTTTATACACAGAATATGAATATAGATATCCTATATATCTTACCCAGCCTTTGATGCCCACATCAGGTTTTTCCTCCTCTAAGAAACTGCTATTGATCTCCCCCCATCTAAGTTGCGAGTAATGTGTCAAGAGCTATCAGAGTGTATACTTCTTGAGGCCAAGGACCTGGGGTCTAAACTTTTTCAATGTCTTTAAAGACTGAACACGGGGTTTGGCCTAACGGAAGCATGCAGAATGCCAGATAAACACATGAGTAGTCCAGAAGCAGGAGGAGGTTTGACTAACAGAGGGGAGAGTGGACAAAGACAAAGGCATCAAGAGTCTTTGAACTAGGAAACCGAACACAAGAAGAGAGCACTTTCAATGGCACAGGCAGCAAAATAGCCCAGTTCTACTCTGAGAATGGAGCATTCATATGCTACTTTGGAAAAAAGAGAATATAAACTGTCCTTCATACACTGGTTACCAGCAGCTACCAGCAGTTACCACCTCCCATAACTCCCCATAAATCACATCTGGCACTCTTAGAATTAAAAGCCATGCTTGATATGTGTATGTACGTGTGAATTTTTGTGCACCCCCCACTCTGCCCTGAAGGGGCTGTCAGAACCACTGCCAGCCTGTCACAGAGACCTTATCTCTAATAGTTTCATCAGTCACTTTGCTCTTCTTCAGCTGCTGGTAAACTTGGTACATATTTTAAATGACGCATGTACTGTCCTTGGTGTCTGTGTTTAAATGCATTAAAACTGACTAAACAAAGTGAATCTTCTTCCTTCCTCGATGAGTTATAGAGATCGTGGCATTTAGGTTTAAAGAAAAAATCCACAGCATTCCCTGCACTATAAAGGGGCAGGGTGATAATGAGGGAAGCACAGGTCTTCCTTCCAAGACTGGCACCCACATAGTGCGACAGATTCAGTTTGACAGTACTGCAGGTAAGGAGGGTGAGACAAGAGGACAAATGCTTACCTCTGCCCCACCAAAGTCCCCTTTCCCTACCCCCAGACACTCACCTTGATTTAAGAAATTAATTGCTTTCATGCAAGCATACTCCTCATTGCTGACCTTTAGCTGATGGAACTTGTGATATAGGTAGATAAGCCGCTCGATCACCTCCATTCCCTCATCACTAAATCTGGAGGAAGAACATAAGTGTTAACAGCAGGCTCTGATAGCAAAGGAGACCTGGAAAGGGCAGACAGAGGGCTCCCACAGTGCTCTAAAGCATCTACAACAGGAAAGAGGCTGAACTTTGGGGGAAAAGAAATCCAGAGCCATTTGTGAAATGCATGTGGAACCATGGTTTGAATAGAGACCAATGTAGCTGACGCAAGCTGTAGTCACCAAGGTCAGGTAGAGTCAACCAAAGGTAGGTTCAAATCAAGCTCCGTTATACATAAGCTGTGAGACGTTGGCAAGGTCATTTGACCCTTCTCTGCTTTCAGGCCTTCCCCTATAAAGTGATAATGCTTGCCTGCTTGGGCTAACAAGGGCCAAAGGCAGTTTTGTATATAAATGTGGTGAAACATGACATTATCAAGATACCACTATTGTTGAGATGCAGCCTCTCATATACCAGGGGTAGGTGCCACGGTGATTCTATGTGAGGCTCTGCCACAATGCAGAAAAAGCTGCTGATTGTATTTACTTAGGTTCACTGTTTTCAGCAGGGTTTATGCTAAGTATAGTGAAATTTTTTATTGATACTCTTGACTTCAACTAGGGAGGGGGAAAACATTAACCAAGTCTCCATGCTGTTCCAGTCTCTGTGCTGGGCACTTTATCTGTGTTATCTTTTAATTCTCTGAACCCTATGAGCTGGATGTGAGAGTCATCACCATTGTAAAGATGAGAAATTAAAGACCAAAGAAAGGAGGGGACCACAAACACAGAGTTGGTGGCAGAGTTAGAACTTGGAAACTGGGCTAATTACCCAAGGCCTTGGTTTTTCTAATATATAAGGTGGCATTCTCTAATAGAGGGGACTCAAAGCTGGCCATGTTCCTTTCTTTGGGTTAGAAGTAAGCTCCTAGAGACAGACTAAGTTTTAGGCAAAGGAGCCCAGGCTAGGCCACCCCATGGGATTAAGGCTCTAGGTATATTTCATACCAGAGATGGAGATACCTTAAACTGAGGAAGAAAATGCTTACATAGAAACAGGAGTTTAAAAAAGCTGAGGGCAAGCCCAGCCTGAGTCATTCTAGGAGTGGGATGGATAGTGGACCACAGAGAGTTCCGAAAGGGCCTTGGATGTAGCTCAGTCACATCTTAGAAGATGCTCAGCTGCAGGGCTATTTCCTTGTGACATTTTTAGATCTGGGCACTGTAGGCTAGAAAAAGTGGGATGCTCTACTCTTTCTGTATTAACTTGGAAGGCTTTCCTAGGCTTTGGCTTCCTGGGCAAGAAGGGCATTTTCTCTTCCCTGGGGAAAGTCTGGCTCTGGTTGGGGCCAGAGGCACCTGCAATTCTCAAGCACCACTGTGAGCCACAGCAGCAGATACAGCCAACCCTCAGTATCTGTGGGTTCAGTGTCCCTGGGTTCTACCAACTGTGGATTGGAAATACTTTAAAAAAAAAAATTCAACAGTAAAAACTACAATATTAAAAAATATAAAAGTATATTGCAGTATAACAATTACTTGCATGCATTTACACTGTATTAGGTATTGTAAGTAATTTATAAATAATTTAAAGTACACAAAAGGATGTGTGTAGGTTACATGCAAATACGACACCACTTCATATAAACAGACTTGAGAATCTGTGGATTTGGGTGTCTCAGAGGTCCTGGAACCAATCCCCCAAGGATAGTGAGGGATGACTATACTTTGCTCCGTCTGAGGTGGGGCTTCTTTTAGTTTGCTAATTTGAGCTAGGACAGCTAACTCAGTTTCTCTCTGCACCTGGTCCAATGGCTTTTTACAACTTTACTGATATGTTTCCATAGTAGCTGATAGACACTTTTATACTGTATAACCACTGTCATGACCATATCTACCACCACCATTTGTTAAGTATTTGCTACCTGCTAGACACTTTAAGTATTCCACATACATTATCTCACTGGCTACTCTTAATATATATAGAATGAATATTAGTCAAAATTCCCTTTGTTCTCAGGAAGGCTCAGAGAGGTTATTTACTTGCCTCTATTATGTATCAGGCCCTTGTACGCAGTCTTACCCTTCACTTTCCTGATAACCTGGGAGATAAATAATATCACCTCTATGTTAGGGAAGAAGAAGCCAAAAAGACGTGACTTTCCCACGGTTGAATAGTAAATAAGTAGTGGTGGAGCAAAGGTTTAATTCTAGGTTTTCTAATTCCAAACCCATGGGCTTTTCTCAGCACAATGCCACCCACCCCCTGGTCCTGTCTTGTTCTTAACTGCTAACTGGGAAAGGCTACCACAGGGGGCCTCAGGAGCTCTGTGTTCCCACAGTAACTCTACCCGGGGCCCATCCCTGGATGGTTATGGGGTTTGCCACAGGGCATGAAATGCCCCTCTAGTGCCTCCATAATGCTGAGACTTGAAGACGGCAGTGTGCCTGGGATTAAGACCCACCTCATCATAGTACTTTGTGGACTACTTATGTTCTTGAGAGGAAAATAAAGTCTTTACTGCCAATTCCCTTCAGCATTTGCCTGCAGGGGTGGGCATGTCATAGGGTAGAGCATAAAAAAGGAGGATGCAAGGGGAAAAGCAGTATCAGAATCTGTCTGGTGTCCGAGGAGTGTAGCAAGCAAAGATAATGCTTTGTCCTTTTAATCAGCAACCTCTTGCCCAAAGTGCTCACTCCGGCACAGCAGAACCTGCAGGTGTGTGGCTATCAGCCAG
Organism: Loris lydekkerianus; assembly: GCA_963574355.1. NCBI lineage: Eukaryota > Metazoa > Chordata > Mammalia > Primates > Lorisidae > Loris > Loris lydekkerianus. Next base: position 31,297 of record CAUYPK010144220.1, read on the forward strand.
ATCCCCAGCCAGCAGTGCCAAACCTGTTCCTGGCTGAATCTTGACCTAAGGTACACAAAGGAGTCCCCAAGTGCCTGGCCTGTGCAGCCCCAGATCTGCCCTCTCTCTTAGGGACAAGCATGGCTCTCCCTCCCAAATTCCCCATAACAGGCAGCCATCATGGACCCCTTGGAGTGATGGGGGTGCTGGCAGCCAGCCCAGCAGCCCCCACTCAGTCTCCACAGCCTGACTGCAAAGCCTTCCTCCACACCCCGCATCCCACCCCTTGATAAACAAAGTTGTTCTCTGTTCCATGGGCCTGCTTTCTCCTGCAGCCGTGCCTCCTCCACATCTGCCCACTCCACGGTTCTGACGCCCCTGTATTCCCTGTCTACAAATTATCAGCATTCAAAGCCAGAAAGTTGGACAAACACACCCATTCTTCTTCTGGGTTCCCATTACATAAGCATGTTAGGACAAGGAAAACATTCCTGCTAGGATCCCCCAAACCACTGGACCATTCAGGCAGCAATTGAAGCTGACACTACATAAGTTATGTCCCATTAAGGGGCCCAAGAGACCTAGTTGTCTCTTTTCCATTCACCTAAATGCACCTACTCCTAGGAGCAGTCATTAACCACAACCTTAGAGAAACTGCCATCTCAGCACCCATCTAAGACTCCAAGATGAAAAGTAAGACTGTGGTTCTAAGACAAATTCCAGAAAGTCATACCTTTTGAGAATGTTTTAGGAGAATGAGAATTTAGTATAAAGTGGGGATTCAGAGCACAACAGACAGGTGATGATCTTAACTCTTAACTCTTTGTAGCTGTAAGTTTTTACTTCTCTGAACCTCGTGCTCCTTATCTCTAGAACAGGGATGATACTAGTGCCAATCTTACAGGGTGGTGGCGAGGACTTAACAAATAAAACATGCAAAGCACCTAAGATGGAATCTGGCACAACATGCGAGAATTGTTAGCCATTATCATTATTAATAGCATCATCACTCCCATTACTGTAGCAAAAATAAAAGAGTTTATTTCCTAAGCCTTACAGTTAAAGGTCCAGGCAGGAAAGTTGGAAGGCAGCTTTCCAGAGATCTGGCAGAATTGGAGTCAGTGCTCACAAGACCGAAGTGCCCATTAAAGCCCATCTTGCTCAAGGTATCTTCTCCTCAGAGTGAAGGAGTCTTGATTGGGGCCTGGAGCAGTCACTGGCTGGTGCTACAATCTGCTTTAAATCAAATTCACCCAGTACCACTGTCTGATTAAGGAATATGGATACCATAAATTTGATTCAATATTGGAGACAAGAAAAGGAGGTGGTCATGTATCATCTGAGAAAAGCCTTTTCATGACAGCAGGAACTCACTTGCGCTCAAGAGTTGCGAAAAAGTAAAGGCAGTCTGGGGGAGTGGGAGCAAGACGGAAGCAGGAAGGTAGGAAAGAGCTACACCCAATTATAGACTCCACACTGGGTTTCTAGCAGAGTGGGTACTGCTTTATAGTTATTAACCTGACTCCAGAGGTTCTTGTACTTCCATTTCCTATGACCTCCTGGGCAGTCCCCATGCATCTCAGACTCCACAGACACCCAAACCAAACTCAGACAGGTTCATTCTAATTCTTCCCAGGCTCCTTTATCTTGGCTAAGAGAATTGGTACTCAATCATCTGGCTAATCCAAGACACCAGCAGTCATCCCCAACTCTTTCTACTCGCTTAAGTCCTACTAACTTTACCTTCTTGACATCTCTTGGCTTTATGTTACCTTCTCTAGTCCCACAATCACTGCTGCCTTGCCCAGGCAGGCAGCAGTTTTCTTTCACCTGAGCTATGGAAGACATGCTCTAGTCTTGTCCATAACAATTCATCCTGAGCTTTATAACCACAGAGATCTAATACACAAACTGACCATGTAAATCCTCCCCTTAAAAACTTCCTATGACATAATACAATTGACACAATAAAATCCAAACTCCTAAGATTGACATTTGAGAACCTTCATGACCTGTCTTATCTTCATCTTTCTCTCCAGTCATTTCTCCTCTTATTTCCATGCCTCTCAGATACAGTCTCTTGGATTGCTTTTTGTTCCCAATACATGGCAACTATGCAGGACATCTTACCTATAGGATTTTGTCTTTTCTCTTGCCTTCCTCCTGTCCTCTATGATATACCTACAAAATCCCCTCTTTAAGGCACAGCTCAGTATCTGTTCCTCTGGTAGGCCTTCTTTGATTCTGCAAGTAGAGGCACTCATTCCCTAGTTCATGCTATACAGTTCTTCATAGGCTCCTCAATCTCCAAGAATGTAACCGTGAGTTGTATATTTTATCTGCTTCTATTTGTCTCCCAATTCACTAAACTAAGAATATAGACTCTCAGAATCAGAAACCACATCTCCATTATCTATCATCTAGCTTCCTCCTCCAAAACATAGACAACAGATACTTGATATGTGTATAAGGCCTTGGAATCAGAACATGTTGAAGTTAAACTCTCATTTTTCCACTGATGGATTCTATAGTATAGAGAGTCTTAAAAACAAATTCATTTCTTGTCCTTAGAACCCACTTGAGAGCTCAACAGCAACATCCGTTCTAGAGTTAGCATTATTCAATAAAACTTTCTGTGATGATGGAAACAATCTGTATTTTCACTATCCAGTATTGCAGCCAATATACTAGCCATGTGTGGCTATCGAACACTCAAAATGTGGCTAGTCATATGAGAAACCAAAATCTTAATTTTAATTTAAATTTAAAAATCCACATGCAGCTAGTGGCTACTAAATTGGACAGTGCAGCTTTAGATCCTCCTTGATATGGAGACTTTCTACCAAGAAAGGGAAAGTTTCCTCATTAATTCAGCTGTTATTGACCCCTGTCTTAGTCTTGGGGCTTAAGGGTCTGGCTATAATGGGATGAAGTACATTATGAACTCAAGAGCCCCAGAGAGCCCTGCATAGTTCATCCCTGTCTAACTGCAGAGGGCCTTGGAAAACCTATTCTGCTACAGAGAGAGGAACCAGAAAGCTGATTCTGCAGGCATCCCCAGACTAAACTGTTAAAATCAAGGCAAATAGGGAAGCTGGGCTCTCCAGGCCACTTCTGCAAACCCAGACAGATCAGAGCTGGCTGACTGCTATCTAAACACTTCTATGACCCAGAGTTATGGAGCAGGAGATAGGAATTTGATAGAAACAATGAATTAAAGGCTCTAGACAAGGGTCATCTGCAAAATCAGATAGCTCTGTTTATAGGACAAAGTGTCAGACAAAGTTCAAAACTTTGTCAAGCCAGTAAGCATCATTAATAAAGGAATACTAAAAAACCAGAGGAGAGAGTCAGTACCCAGACTCCTTCCTCCCTCAGCTGTGGGAAGGGCCCTTGAAAGTCTTGGAGCATTGCTCCCAGCTTAGCCTTGAATGTCTTTGTGCCACAATCAGGTAGGTGGCAATAGGGAGACGTACCCCAGTGTGGGGGTCGGTAGTCCACCTGCTCTCCCTTTCACTGATGGGGCATCTTTTCTTTTCTCCCTCTTGGTGCCCTGGGATCCTATTACTTTCATTATTTTAAACTATTCAATAAAGTCATTCATTGAAATGTCTATCTAAATGTGAATTAAGCTTTATGAGACTTTTCATATGAATAAATTAACAAGCCAGAAAAGTTATCTCAATAGACCATTTGTCCTGATTTATTGGTCAGAAAATATAGTCACCATGTGCCCTGGGTCTCCAAAGTGAGTGAGCAAAGAGTGTGCTGGGACAGGCCATGGAGCAGCAAGGAGGAAGATGGTCCATTCTGGACAGGGAGATTATAAGGGCACTGGCTGGTTGGGATGAAACTTGTTTATCCCCCCCCAAATGGCAAAGAGAACAGTTCAGTCTCTATCTTACTGCATCTTAGATGCAGTGAAAGAGACTACACTTTGTAGCCAAGCAGGCAGAAGCTCAAATCTAGGCTCTGAATGCAAACCCAAAAACCTCAGGGCCAGGTCTCTCTGAGCTTCAGTATTCTTATCTATAAAACAGGAGTAATGATATGGAGGCTGTGCGAAAGAAGACAGTACAAAAGATCTAGCATAGTGCTGGCATACAAGGGACTCCTAGGTCTCTTTCTTGGATTGTCAACTCCTCTTGCCATGTAGGCTGAGTTCAGATTTTTGTTTTCCCAAATACGTGCTCTATGTCAGAATCTAGATGTAATAAAAACAGCTTAGCACTCTGCTGAGCTTGACTATATAATATTTATTTCTCACAACTACCCTGTTGGGGAAGTATTGTTAATCACTCCATTTCATAAATTTAGAACCTGAGGATCACAGACTTAGCCAAGGTCACAAAGCTGGTCAGTGGCAGAATGTGGATTCAAATCTGGGCCTGCGTGGTTTAATGCCCATTCTTTGGAGGGCCAGGCAACCCTGCTTTGCAGAGATGACAATGGTTTGATTGCTTGGGATTTCCTCCCTCCAGGAGCCCTCACCTGTGTAGCTCTTCATCAGAGGGTGAGTACTTGGCAGTGACATCAGCCAGCTCCCCAAAGATCTGCTTGCTGTAAACGGTGAGGGAGGATAGCAGGATTAGTTCCTGCCATGTAGAGCTCAAGAGGCACGTGTAATCCTTGATTGAGAGCTCACAGAAGAAAGGCAGTTTCTTGATCCAGGCAATCTGCCTAAAGAGGAGCTCGTCGGCCAGGCGGCAAAGTAGGGCAAACAGCTCTGCCTGTGTCACAGCATATCTGGTGGGCAGGGACAGGGGAAAGTCACTTCCATCAGCCAGAGGGTGAGGGCATACAGAGAAGATACTCCTAAGGGCACAAAGGGTCCCTTGTTCAAGGATCTCCAGTTCCATTCAGTTCAAGGGTCTGATAAAGGGGCAGGACTGAGACCAGCAGCAAGCCCAGGGTTGCAGAGGTGGGTTTGGTGAGAAAAGGCTGCTGAGGAGAAAGGAGGCTTGGAAATCTGTGCAATTATTAGGGAGTATGACTTTCAATATTGGTCTTCTCTAATGTTCCATTTTAGAGAAAATCCAAGTGATTCTTGCCCTTGTTTTGGCAATGAGAACTCCAGTGGGGTGGATCTAGTACCTACCCAATAATGGGACTGGCACAAAAATGAGCTTGGGGCCAGATGGCTAAAGGGAATTGAGCAAGTTCAGCAGCTTTCCCTGCTCTAACTGCACCCTCTGGTGGTGAGTTCAGGAACCACAGTTGCTCAGACTTTGCTTTAAACTACAGCTAGATGGCAGGAGCAGGACATTTCTCAGCTCTAGGAGTTCTCTGAAACAGACTCAGTTTGCTTGCTTCCTCTTAAGGCTCCTTGCCAGATTTTTCCTCACACCTCTATACCCAGATTTATAAAGGCTTTGTGTGGCCTTCTTGTGGGTGAATATTTGAATCTCTTCTGAAATCGAAGGCTAACTTAAGAAATCTTAGAGCAGTGGTTCTAACAGCAGTGGTTCTCAACCTTTCTAATGCTGCGGCCCTTTAATACAGTTCCTGTGGGCTGTGACCCACAGGTTGAGAACCGCTGTCTTAAGAGTATCTTCTGGAAGGTCTAAGCTTGACAACATTCAAACAGCTTAAGCTCCAGGCCAGAGCAATAATGGGTGCACCTGAAGGAATTACTACCTATCTAGACTAAAAGTATTCTTTCTACCCACAAGCCTGTACCTAAAGTGGTGACATGTCACCAAGCTACCCAGGGTATACTAGCTTTGGGTACAGACAGGCCACAACAAGTTATGGTCTTGAGCCTCTTGTTCAGGAGCCTAGACTTGATGCACAATTATTCATAGAATTACAGCTTATTTCTAACACCAAAGCACTCAGACTTATCTCAGGGTCTCGCTTACCTATGCATAAGAAGCAATAAAGGTCCTTCAATCCCAATTCCACAGTAACTGAAAAGTAACCCCAACTTTGTGAAAAAGGATGCCTAATGAAAAAATGAGGGACCACTGGAAGCATATATTTGACTTCTGATGGGAACATATATTTATCTTTTGATGCTGAGTCATTATCCTCCCTACTCACTGTGAAGTTGGAGTATAGTACAGCAGCCAGGGATGCAGGTGGGTATGAAGTAGGAAAATTTTGAGGCTTGAGGGGGCAAGCTGGGCAGAGCTCACTCACCCGTCTTCGATCAACATAGGTGTGCCCAATGGCTCCAGGTCCTCTGCTGACACCAGCTGGTGAATAAGACTGTATGACTGGGGATCCAGGCTGCGAGCTTGTGGGGGCAGAAGTGGTGAGTGGCCAGAATAGCTAAAAAGGTGTGGTATGTATTGATAATGTGGAGGCACAGACATTCCCATGTACTGTTCCCTGAATGCCATGAATCCATTTAGTTCCGCAGACCTACTGGAGAGAAAAGTTTTATGTCAAGTGGAGGCATGGCAAATCTGGTGCTCACTCAAAGGAAATGAGCCAGAAGGTGACTTATGTGTTCTTTGGCCACTAGGTCTGTGTCTTCATCAAGCTGGAGTCATAATTAATGGTTGCCTGCATGTCTCCCCTACTAGATTCTCATCTGTGAGACAAGGATCTGTACAGATACAAGAATGTGGGGCTCACTATTGGATACTCAGTGCCTGGCAGAGTAGGTCCTAAATAAAAATTGTTTGAATAAATATGGAGAGTTTTGAATGGATACAAGGATGACAAAAGTGGTGTCTATATTATTTTACTGCTAGGAAAACTAAGGCAGGCAGAAGGCAAAGTGCCTTGCTAGGTCACAAACAAATTCAGCACTTAGCAAGAAACGTGGCATGTAGCAACAATCCCTTAAATAATAAAAGGAAGGAACTAAATAAGGAACACCTGAATGGGATTAAAAGTTATAATTAAACCTAAAGAGAAGGCAGATTCTTATCTTCCTCCCCTTTCTTGGAGAAATCTAGCCACTGTCTAATTAACTTTTTAAATCTTCTAGCTTTTACCTGTATGTATCTCCTATAACTGGGGCTGGCAAACTTTGGCCTATTGGTCTGCTTTAGTAAAGAAGGCTGACTGGAACATACAAGGCTCACTGGTTTATATACTGTCTGTGGCTGCTTTTGCACTACAAAGGCAGAGTTGAGTAGTTGAGACCCAGACTATTAGCCTGTAAAGTCAAAAATATGTACTATCTGGCCTTTAAAGAAAAAGTCTGTCACCCTCTGTCCTATAAGAAAGCTTCATGTCCTAGGGAAAATCACTATTAACAAAGTTTGGCAAATCTCTTTCCATGTATAGTGTACATGCATATTCTAGGCAATTGAGAACACACTATAAACACATGTTATATTTTATTTTCCATTGCACACATTATGCTATAATGGTTTTTCCATGTCATTAAATCATCTTGTAAATCTAATTATTTAGTGGCTTCATAATATTTAAGCCAATAAATACACTATGACTTACATAACCAATTCTAGGCATTTTAGTCATCTGAGTTGTTACTGATTTTTAATAATAATGTTTTGATAATAATCTTTGTGCACAAATATTTGCTCCTAAGTCAGATTTCTTTAAGAGAATGCTTCTTAGACAGAGTTATTGAACTAAAAGGTTAAGTATGTACATTTGAAAAGTTTTTGATATACATTGTCATAGTTTTGAAGAAAGGTTGTACTAGTTTACATTCCCTGAAGAGGTGCAAATGACTGATTTTATCTAACAGCCAACTGCATATTATCATTAAAACAAACACTACCACCACCAAAAACTTTGCCAATTTGGTAGGCAAAAATTTAGATAATTTAGATTTGTATTTCTTTTTGTTAGTAAGATTGTCATATTTCTTTTTAGTGAATTACTTGTTCATAACTCTGTACAAATGTTTTCTTGTTAATATCTATTAAATAATGATATCTTAAAATATTCTTGCTAATTTTATAATTACTAAAATATTTTGGAGGAAAAAAAGAAAGGTTTCTGGGAAGAGGAAACCTTCCCTGGTCTGGTAGCTGAGGCTCTATTTCACTCCTATGCCATGCTTAAACCAAGAGTTCTAAGTTGTATTCTTTCATGGCACCAAATTTGAGTCAATGGCTTAAAAACCCTTCAAAGTTTCCTAAAATTTATAAAGTGAAAAACATTGATGCCTGTCAGGCAGAGAAATTATAACTTAATTCAATACTGTCAATGTGGTTTATTTCAGTGATAAAATAAATGAGGAAAAAGAACTACATTTAAAATGTTACTCTGTTAGGTGAAGAATGTATGGGCATTCTATAAAGCTATAGCTAAGTGCTATAAAGCTATATTAGTGCGCAGAAGAAACCAGTGATATTTTCAAGGTCTTTAGCAAAAAGACGGGCTGGGAAACACTGTTTTGAATCATCTTGATCCCTGCCCCAACAGCTTGAGGAAGCCAGAGTACAACAGTAGGGAAGCTTGTGGGTCGATCCTTTGGGGAGTCCCTAGATAATGAAGCTGGCACTGAGTTTGCCTTAAAGCTCACCTGGAGGACAGTGTGGAGCCTGGTGAGGGCTGGTTGCTCTCTGAAGCCCTGTTTCCAGGGGAACTGTGGTCACTGTCACCATGGTTGCTCCAGTGATTTGCCTCTTCTTCAAACTCTTGCCCAGACATGATCCTTTCGATTTCTTCTTCTGATATCTTAAACAAGGAAACAATACATGTTAGACTGGGTGTTCAGGACACCTCCTCTGTTCCTGCTTCACGACTGAGAGCTTAATGAAGTTTCATGGGAATTCCCAGTACCATCCAGAGAGAAACTCTAATTCCCTCTCCTTCACTCCTATACTCTAGGCTTCTCACTAATCCTAGGATGGCTTGTCTGCTTGCCTCCCAGGACCATGTCCCATCATGGCCTTCTTCTTGTTCAAATATCCTAGTCTCAAGCCACAAAGCCTCTAGGTTCTTCAACACTCCTCTTTGTCCTTGAGTCTAGTCTTTCCTAAACCTGAAATACCATTCCTCAATGACAATCTCCTAAGTCCCAATTCATATGTCACCTCCTTTGTGAAGCTTTCTATTAGCACAGACGGGTTAGGTTCTTCTTTTACCAACTCATAATTCTGTGTATTCGGGGAGAGGCAGAACAACATAGTGGTTGAGGGTAGAAATTCTGGATCCAGACCACCTTTTTTCAAATCTAGCTTCTATCACTTCTAGTTGTACAACATGGGGCAAGTCACTTAACTATTCAATTCCTTCATATATATGGTGGACAGAATAGTATCTACCTCAGAGGACTGTTGTGAGGATTAAATTAGTTAACACACATCAAATACAGTAGAACCTCCATAGTTGACTACCTCCTTAAGTTGACCTAATTTTCATAGACTGGACATGCACCACATGTATCAGTATAGCAGGCCTAGTTCCTTATGTTGACCACCTCTGTATGTTGACCAATTTGTTATAGTCCCTTGGGTGGTTAACTTACAGAGGTTCTACTGTATATAGTAAAGGGGCTGATGGCAACACTATTTTTATGGAATTTATGATAAATTATAAAAATACCCTCTACAAGACTTAAGGCTATGACAGAATCCAGAAAAAAGTATTCAGTAAATGCATGTTAAAGAAATAAACAAATGTTCATTTATTAAGTACTTATCATGTACCTTTATATGGATTTTTTTAGTTGGAAAGATATTCCTAAGCTTACAGAATAAAAGAAGAAATTGCAGTTCACACTAGTGAACTGATTTGCCAAGGATCATTTTATGCCGATACCTGAGCAAGACTTAGAGGAAGAGGCCAAAGTATCCAGTATTCAAACCAGTATTCAAACTTCATACAGGAAGTGAGTAAACCTTGTCTATAAAGTGTCTAACCCAAAGTTGAGGCCTAACTGGCTAAAACTCAGAACAAAAAATGAGGTGAGAAAGTTATAACCCAATTATAGCCCAAGAATATGGGGAAAAGAGAGAGGGAGGGGTGGGGGGAAGATGGGTGGAGGGAGGGTAATTGGTGGAACCACACCTATGGCGCATCTTACAAGAGTACATGTGAAACTTACTAAATGTAGAATATAAATGTCTTAACACAATAACTAAGAAAATGCCATGAAGGCTATGTTAATCAATTTGATGAAAATATTTCAAATTGTATATAAAACCAGTGCATAGTACCCCATGATTGCATTAATGTACACAGCTATGATTGAATAAAAAAACAAACAAACTGTGGGCATAAGAAAAAACAAAACATTAATTTGTTTATAAAAATGTGGGTAGAGGCTGGTGTGGTAGGTCATGCCTATAATCCCAGCACTCTGGGAGACTGAGGTGGGAGGATTGCTTGAGGCCAGGAGTTTGAGACCAGCCTGGGTCAACATAGAGACACCCTATCTCAACAATAAAAAAATTAAAAATTAGCCAAGCATACTGGTGCATACCTATAGTCCCACCTACTGAGGTGAGAGGATTTACTTGAGCCCAGGGAGTTCGTGGCTGCTGTGGTCTGATTGTGCCGGAGCATTCCCGCTGGTGCAACAGAGCAAGACCTCATCTCAAAAAAAAAAAAGTGGGGGGTGGGAACAAGTTTCCAAAAACATATACAGAACGTTAATATGTACTGTGCTTTTGACACTGGGAATTAATCCAAAACATTTTATCTCGGCAACACTGGTTGATACTAAACATTCCTTTTTTTCTTCCCTTTATTTTGAGTTCATTTTTTGATTTTCAAGGAAGAGAATAAAAGCTACAGTGACAGCAGTAGGGGTCACTGTCATATGCTTCTGCTTTGTTCTAGCAGCTTTGCAAAGCATAAAATCTCAGAATAATTTCTTTTTCCTCTTCCACCCTCCTAAATTGTTTCAATGTTTTCTTGACCTTGCATTTCTATAATAAAATCACATCCTTCCTCTGTTTCTTAAGGACTGCTCTCTCATCCCTTTTTCTTTCCTGTCACTTGACAGAACTTCAATCAAAACTATTCTTTCTAGCTTTACTAGTATTCTTCCTTCCTAGATGTTGTAAAATGCTTACTCTTGTTGCAAGGGCAGATAAGAAGAATCTTTTTGAATTGGTTTTAGAAGCCATCTTCCTGTACTCAGCAAAATATTACCTCTGAAGGCTCAGCTTTGTGGTACTGTCCTGAAGAGGAAAACAGTGGGTCCTGGATTCTGGTAGACTTGAATTTGAATGTTGACTATGCTGCTGACTTGTGTTGACCTTCAGCAACGCAAATTCAATGACCACATCATTCTAATAAAGATAATTACTTCTTCACAGAGTCATCATAAGGATTAAATGAGGTAATCTATTTAAAATCCCTATCATATGCTTGGTACATTGGGGATACTGAATAAACATTAGCTTTTTTTGTTCTTATGAGGAAGGGATAATCTCGATAAAGAATCTGGTAATATCGATACAGAGTAAAGCAGCTGCTTAATACTGAGTAGCAAAACCTCTGAATTCCACTGGACAGAGAAGTGATCCAGTGAACATTATTCCAAATATAACATAAGTAGCTTATAAAAGATGATATTAAAAATATCAGGAAAATGGATTTTTGCTTCCAGGCAAGATGGAGTATCAGGGACCAGATTGAACCTCCTGTCAGAAACAACTGAAAAACTGTTCAAAATATATGCAAGAATAGTTTTTAAGACACTGGGTATCGTGCATGAAGGAAAGTGGTCCCTGGGAAACAAATAGTTCATATAACTTACTGTGTAAAGAAAGTTTCTAGCCTGAGACATAGGACATACATATCAAATATAACTTATGAATAGAAGAGATTAATGTGCCATAAAGTCTGCTTTCCTTTCCTTTTTAAGGCTATGCCTCAGAACATCCTGATAGCCATCATTTTCTATAGTTTTCTTTTCTTTTTTTTTTTGAGACAGAGCC
>CAUYPK010144221.1:0-88237 GCA_963574355.1 Loris lydekkerianus
AGCAGGAATAGTAGGGCATGTATCTGCCAGGAAGGGGGTGTTGTGGCCTGAGGCAAGGCCTGGAACTCACCAGCGGCACCCACAAAGGCTAGGATCAGGAGTGTGTTCATGGTGGTGAGGAGTGATGGGGCAGGTCGTGGAGCACCCGTCCTTATATCTCTCAGGCATGGGAGATAGAGGGCCACCACTCTGCCCAGCACAAACACAACTGCAGCTGTCTCTTTCCCAGGCTGTTGCATCAGGTCCGCTGTGTTTGCCCACCCTGTGGAATTCTGACTTGCACGTGATAAGAAAATTGCCAGAGAGTCAACTTTTGCATATGGTAGTGGGGGAGGTACGAAACAAACATTTTTCCAAACAGGGAAGTACAAATTCTAAATCTTGTCAATTAGTGGTATAGAGGTTACTAGCTAGTCAGTAAATGACAGCTACCCCGGGAATGGGCACTCTCTAACCAAAGGCTAATTCCCGGCAGGGGTTGACAGTGGAGTTCTAGCAGCAAAAACAGCTTATAAACTGGAGAAATAAACTCATTAGTTTCATGAAGAGGAAACTGCCTACTAATATATTTTCTCCTTTTTTTTTTTTTTTTTTTAAGACCCTGGTCAACTCTTTTACTTTTTATTTTTGCCGAATTGTCTTTTTTATGATTGATGTGGAGGGATTCCTTCTATTACGGTTCCAACTGTTTTCAGATATACCTGTATTTTGTCTTAATATTAATGAGATATGTTGATGAATTTTTTTAAGTTTTGATAATGACTTACTTTTTTATGGTTCGAACATTCTTTATCCTCTCTAAGAAATCTTTGCCTATCCCAGGATCATGAAGAGAGTTTGCTACGCTTCCTTCTAGAAGCTTTAGAGTTCTATTTTTTAGATCTTCCAAGAGTTTTTATGTCTCCTACCAATTCTTGTTTATGGAAAAGGTCAGAAAAGTAAAGGGCCATGTAGTAAACATTTTAGTTTTGTCCATCATGCAGTCTTTGCCCTGACTCCCATTGCAGCGCAGAAGCTATGTTCCAATGAGCTTAACTTATGGACACTGAAATTTCAATATCATATAATTTTTGTATGTTACAAAATGCAATTCTATTAATTGTTTTTTCAATCCATTGCTAGCTTCTGGGCCATATAAAACAGACAGGAGCCAGATTCCGCCCTCTCTTAGTTTGTGGCATGAGATAAGGATCGAGATTCATGACTTTTCCACATTGAAACAATGTTTTTCCAGCACTGTTTGTTAAAAAGACTCTCTCTCATAGGTGCTATGGAGGGCGGTGAAGAATAATAGTTAGATTCTTGGTTAATGAGCCAGTGATACTGGATCAGAACATCCTGTTTTTAATATTTCTTTTTAAAATGATTATTTTAATGAGTAAAACTGTATTAGTTTTCATATGAAAACAAAGATAGCTATCTATTCTCTGACTACTGCCCTAAGTAATAAACGAACAGTAAATCAAAGGTTGGTAGGGGGAGGGTGGGGAGGAGGGGGAGGCTGATGGTTATTCCCAGATGCAAGTCCAGGGAATCGACTCCCAGCCAGAAAAAGCCACCCTCTGTCACTCTAGAAAGGCTGGCCGATGTGTTTCCTTCCTTCTATTATCCTCTCTTTGGGCGGGGAAATACGTAGAAAACATGAAAAATGCCTTAGGCATTAAAACCAGTGTGTCGGCAGGACAGTGCTGCTTCCCACTGGATCTGGGGGCGGCTTGCTTCTTTGCCTCTTCCGGCTTTAGGAGCTCCCTGGGTTCTCTGGCTCGTGACGGCCTTCCATCTTCCAAGGCAACAGAGGGAAACTGAGTTCTTCTCACATCACATCAGTTCAACCTTCTCCTCTTCCTCCCACCTCCACTTTTTAGGACTCTTATGATCACACTGTACCCATGTTGATAAGAAAATCTCCTTGTCCCGAGGTTGGCTAATTAACAACAGTCATTCTTTTGCCATGTAGCACAATATATTAACAGAGTCCAGGTATGAAGACGTCCACATCTTGACATGCCTTTATTCGACCCATCACAGAGTCTGGGAGGACATGGACTCTGGGCTCTATTATCTAGACTTGAGACCAGGGCCACCACACACTCACTGAGAAACTCAGTTTTCTCATTTGTAAGACACAGTGAATAGTGCCGATCTCAGAGGGTTCTAGCAAGGATTGAGCACATTAACTTATGCCGCATGTTGAGAACAGCACCAGTGCTCAATTCAGGTTAATAATTCTGATACCCATCTATCTACCTTTGTGATATAGAAAGCAAATGTATTAAATACAGTAGAACCTCCATAGATGACCAGCTCACTACCCTGACCACCTCCTTAAGTCAACCTAATCTTCTCATAGGTCCCATACAAGATGTATGCAACTGTGCAGTAGGTCTACATCCTTATGTTGACCACCTCCGTATCTTGGCCAGTTAGTTGCAGTCCCTTGAGTGGTCAGCTTATAGAGGTTATACTCTATATGTTGAAAGTATGAAGGATTTGCACTTAGAAAGACAGATTTAATCATAGGTATCAAGAATAGGCATTTAAACTGCTTCCTAACATGCTGACATGCTAAATTCCTAAGGGAATATGTGAGTGAGTTGTTTGGGACATCCGGGGATGAAATCGGATGGATCTAACAAAAACCGGATGTGATTCCAGGGTGCCTCTCCCAAGAGCCAGTCATGCTCTTGGGGGGCTTTTCACTGAGGAGCGGAGTGTTTGTCTGTAGCTCTGCTGATTTTCGTAGCTCTTCTGCTCCTTTGAAGACTGTCCATATGAAAGCTATAACCCAACCACTGCCCAAGATGAAGGGGAAAGGGGGTAGGGGGGATGGGTAGAGGGAGAGTAATTGATGGGACCACACCCATGGTGCATTTTATAAGGGTACATGTCAAATCTACTAAGTGTAGAGTATAAATGTCTTAACACAGTTATTAAGAGAGTGCGGTGAAGGCTATGTTAACCAGTTTGGTGAAAGTATTTCAAATTGTATATAAAACCAGCACAATGTACACCATAAATGCATTAATGTACATAGCTATGATTTAATAAGAAATTAAATTAAATTAAATTAAAAAAAAGAAAGAAAATAAAAAGAAGGCTGGCACCACGCAGCCCCACAAGAAGCCCCTGAGTTCCTGCCCGTGGTTGTGCTCACCTCCCAGCCATAGACACGCACCTCCCACCTTTCCTATAGGACACAACAAAACCTGAGCACCCTGCCGTTTCTTCACACAGCACAACTGTGGACTCGCTGGTGACATAACAACTCCCATTTCCCCATAGGCACCTTCTTCACAGGATAAATAGGGTCCTGAGACCTGAGGGGTGGAGACCCAGGGGCTGACAGTTACACACACACAGCATGTGACATACTGGGCACCAGCACCTGGTTCCATCTGATCCTGGATGCTACGTCAGGCCAGCCCTACTCGGCCAGACTTTCACACTCACGCCACTTTTCTTGTTATTTTTCCCCGTAGTTTGTATTACCACAACCTTAGGGGCTTAAAGCAACACACCTTTATTATCTTACTTTTTTCATAGGTTAAGAAGTCCAGTAGGCGCTGTTGAGTCCGTGGAACCTTACAACTCACACCAAGGCGTCACCAAGGCTGCATTACTCTTTGAAACCTCTAGGAGAAAGTCCATTTTGTCCTCACTTAGGCTGCTGGCTGTGTTTAGTTTAGCTCCTTGTGTTGTATAACCTTGGTCCCCATCCCCTTGCTGTCTGTCAGCTCAGTGCTATTCTCAGAGTCCAGAAATCGCCTGCAGTCATGGGTTTGTCTCTTCCTTCCCCTACAAGGTGGCAATGACAGCTGAGCCCTTCTCCAACCATACTTCTCGCACTGACTCCTCTGTATTTCTCTTTTAAGGATTCATATGATCACCTTGGAGCCACCAGGATAATCTGGAACAATCTCCCCATATCAGAGCCATAACCTTAATAACACATGGAAAGTCCTTTTTCTGTATGGCTATATAACATACAATACTCACAGGATCTAGAGATTACTTGTGAGACTTTGCTCAGTCAAGCACCAGCCCTGGACCCCGCGGATCCAGTTCACTAGCCCTGCATGTGTTGGAACATTATGGTTGCAGTTTTTCCCCATAGAACTCTTGCCTATGAAAGAAAACAAAGGCATATGTCTGGGCATCTCTTAGCTTCCCTGAACAGTCTGTGACAGCAAAGATGTCCTCCAAGTAGCAGCAGAGGAAGACAGGTCACCACAGAGCACACAGCCTGGGGTGGGCAGTGCTTCCTGACAGCCAAGTGTGGCCTCATCACTGACTGGCCAAAGGCCACCTGTTCCATCCACATTAAGAGAGGCACGAAGTACTGGGAGAGATGATGAGTGACAAACAGGCCTTCCTGGGAGCAGTGCAGAAAAGACTTTCAGTAGATTGTGTTTCAATGGAGCTTTGAAGAACACAGGAAGTTTAATAGGAGAAATGGGGATGGTAGGATAAATCATTTTAAATAAATAGAAAAGCAAGTATATGCTGGTGGCTGTGGAGAAAAATAAATTTTGTATAAAAGAATGTGTGTGTGTTTAAATCTGGCATATCAATATTATGTGATGGCTAGATTCAATATAGTGAAATAAATCTATTGATATCTCTTTAATCTTGCCTGCAGAGACACTAGAAATCTTGATTTGCACAGCACCAGCACTATATCAAATGAAACCCATTCAGATGGCCTCATTCCTCACTTTATGTGAGTTTCCGTTAATTTGGTTCTATACAAACCAAGGATAGCCTATATGTCTATTTTCAATCAAAGATCTGAATAATTGACTATAGGGCACACTGATTAATACACATGACATTGAAAATAGGAAAACTTCCTGGACTAGATCTAAAAGTGATCTTTAGAACTTGGAGCAACACCTCATCAAAATGAAGGTGATATTTCTTAAAAAGATATCCTCACGGTAAAATAGAGAAAGGAAAAGAACATTATCTATTTAAATTAGGGATACTAACTGGGTATAAGAATGCCTGAAAAAACTCTGATGTATACTGGACAACAAACTGAAGGAGGAGCAAAGAATAGCAGGTGGTTAGCACCTTACTAGGCACAAACACTATTAAAGTAAGCATGCTGTGGTTATCAAGTTTAATATTCACATTATCTTTGTAAGGTATAGTTTATTATGGTCATGGTATATATGAAGAAATTGAGATCCAGACGCGTTAGATAAATGTCTGGCTGCTTCTGGAGGTGGGACTTGAATCCTATACTATGTGAATTTAAATATTATCCTTTCCTACCATATTTCATGCCACACCAAGAATAATGTCACACACAGTGTGTGATACTCAAGCACCACTGTAGGGGATAAAATGTATTCCAGTAGATATTTGATATTTGTATTTGTATTTTGTATTTGTATTTGATATTTGTATTCCAGTAGATATATACTGAGACAACATGGATTTATTTTTGATTACAAAATCATTTTGACGGAAAACAACTTCTCAATGGCAGTTTATAACAGGTCCTACCCTTAAAGCAATTCATAAGTTTTTGGAGAGTGAGGTTCCTTGTTTCAACACTGCAGATAGAAGAATATTAAACATATGTGGGAATAAAATTGGTTAAAAAATTTAATAAGAAATTAAAATCGTTTTGAAGAATATAGTGAGCCCATTGCAAGTTTTAGCTGAGAGAGTGCAGAGATGCAAAAATAGAACAGCAGAGTCTATCAGTTTGGTGTGGCTTCTCGAACAAAGTACACAGACTGAGTGTCTAAACAAACAAAAATACATTTCCTCACAGTGCTAGAGGCTGGGAGTCCAAGTTCACGGTGTTAGTAGGATGGCCCTGCTGCATTCTAGACCTCACTCCTTGGCTCAGCGATGGCCGCCTTCTCCCTGTGCCTTCACGTCACCTTCCCTGTGTACATGTCTGTGTCCAGACATCACCTTGTGAGGACACTAGTAATACTGGCCTAGAGTCCAACTTAATGGCCTCATTTTTACTTAACTCTGTGAAAATCCTATTTTCATAAGTGTTCACATTCTGATGTAATAGAGAATATGATTGTGTATGGGTGTGTGTCTTCGGTAGTGGTGGCACAGCTCACTCTATAACACAAAGGAAAAACACAATCAAATTTTCCATTAAAGACTCACAACCCTATGGAATCAATTATGTATATCACAATACATAAAAAATATGACCAGGAATAGGAAGTCATTTATGTACATGAGAAATTTAGAAATTAATAGTATCCCTTCTTGGTCTATTAATAAGTATTTTTTACAAATACATAACCACTAAATCAACTCTCTTTTTGCCTACTTTAAGTCTTTTTGCTTTTTTACTATATCAATAGGTGCATTAACTTTTCATTCTATAACATCAACAATAGCGATATAGCTTTACAATATATTAGGTGGTGGGAGGGATAATATTGTTCAAAACTCTTTTGTGGGGTCAATTCATGCCTACAGGTATAGTTAAGAAGGGAGAGAGAAAAAGACTAATAATGGAAGATCCCAATGCCTCCAAGAACTGTGTGTTAAGACAAAGATCACTGTTTGCTTTCTTAGTAAAACAAACTTAGAGAAACTGCATGTTTTGCCTTTTTTTCAGTGGCATAACCTTTCCCTGTTTATTAAATGGATTTTAGAACAGGTAATCATCCATTAGAGTGAAAACATTATTATCTTTTTAATAACAATGCCTCAAAATGTAGGATACAGGCTGGTCAGATGAGAGTTAGAAGTGACTGTCCCATGTTCATTCTATTTATTTTGTGAGAGGAAAAAAGTATCTATCTACATATATATACATACACATATATATTTTTCATATATATTATAATAATAATTATATATAAATGTTAATATATTACATATTATTATATTTGATTTATATATGCATACAAAATATTTAAATTTTATATAGAACATATATAATATAAAAAAATATATATATATATTTTTTTTTAACTAGCAGGCTTCCTCTTCTGTTTATTTTAGGCTGAAATTGGTTGTCAGAATTGAGCTTTGTTGACATACTACGTACACTGAAGGAACGGAACTGGGTGGCATCCTATAGTGTGTCCCCAAAGTGAGAAAGAACACGGAAAGTTCTCTACAGAAAATTGCCATGATACTAACATTGCACTGGCTGGAGCCGGACCCCTAAATCACTGAATCATGGGATTTCAAAGGTGAAGGCTGACTTCTTGAGTTGTCCAAAGTGGACACTTAATTTAATTAAAGAGATAGAATGTATTGGATGAAAACAATAAGGCTATATTGGGATACTTGGCATTGGCATCTAATATGCTATGATTGTTTAATACAGAAGCTTAATATTATGTTTGACAGATTAATTATTCTTCAACTAGATGGAGTATAAATGGACATGCAAAATCAAAGCTGATTGACTCATCAAAATGTTCAAATAACACTGTCACTGTTTGTCAAAGCCACTGGCTCCAAGCACAGCAGCCTACTAGAGTGGAAACACAAACATAACGCATACGTGAAGGGCCGATCATAAGCAGCCCTAGGGAAAGGATATTGCACAAAAGCAGAGGAGATCTATCTTGCTTTGATAGACATAAGTAGACTATTGACAGATAGTCAAAACACATAAGGAGACTGTTGACAGATCTTTGGAGTGTGAAAGGCCTGTGTTAGTGCTGTAGGTTCTGGCTGGTTTCACCAGGCTAATCTAGAGTGCTTGCTGGCCCAGGGGCCACCCCATTAGGTTGTAAGAGGAGAGGTAATTAATCAATGATGTCCTCCTCGATCCAGTATCTCCCTTATGGTAGACTGTTGCAGTCATGGCGTCCAGCGAATCACCTCCCCATACCCAGGCCTCTGACTAGGGCTGACATGTGTTACCCAATAGGACACTGCAGAAATGACAGTGTGTGTCAGTAGATGCAAGGTCATTAAAGACATCACAGCTCCTGTCTTACTTTTCATCTTGGATCACTCTCATGGGTCCCCACCCAAGAAGACAAGCCTGTAGAGGGATGTGTCCGTATGAGAAGCCAAAGAGCAGAACAGGGCTTAGCCAGAGTTTCTGACCCACGGAAGCTGTGAGGTACTTAATGCACGTTATTGTTTTAAGCTACTTAGTTTTGAGGTAATTTATTACGTGGTAATAGATAACTAAGACAGTGACAGGCTTTAATCCTGAAATAATCTCTTGAAAAACCCCTTAATGTTGCCCATGTACTGAATTAAATATGACCTAGGCATTTTCAGAAATGTATGTGATAAGGAGTGTTCCACATACCTATATACTCGAGTATATAGGTATATTTTTTCTTTGCAAGAATGTTCTCCAGAAATACATGTGGCAAGATAGGCATCTGTCTGCATATTTTTCTTCTAGAAGAACATTCCACAGGGAAAGAAACCTACTGTTCATCAATAGATTCGGGTGGTGTCCAAGAATATGTTTGTCTCTCTCAGTGATCAGACAAAGTCAATTCAGCCTTGCACTGAATGGAATAAATGCAAACTGAAAAGTTATCAGAGTGCGATTTTGTGTTCATGAAGGCAGCACTGTCCTTGACATGAGATGAGGGACACAAGGATTTAGCCATAAGCTATACAGCCTGCCAGGGCACAGAACCCCACCAGAAAGACAATGACCTCTAGAGTAATGATGGTCCTGCAGCTGGCAGACAAGGATGGGCCCGACTTCTTTAGAGTATTGTCTCTACCCTAGTTGGACAAATAAAGGCAACAACAAAAAAAGAAAAGCAATTAAGCAATATTTACTTAATTATTGTAATTAAGTATTATTTACTTAAATATCACTAAATTAAATGTGGAAAATTTAAATCTCGTAGAGACATACATTAAAACCCATCAAAAAAGCTAACAAACCAGGAACGATTTTAGAACCCATATGAGCATACACTGGGAAAGGAATCTTAATCATTGAGAAGTAAACTCCATGGTGCCAGAACTATTTCCACTGTCATCCAACATTTACTGCTTAGGTATTCATTTTGAAAGTCATAGATTAAAGACAAAATAATGCACAGCACATTTTAATAAAGCAAGAGAAAAATTGCAAATGATTATGGAACGAAAATATTTTAGAGTAGAAAGAGCTTTTTAAAAGATCAGTGTTTGATTAAGCAAATAGTAAACATGGTGGCACCACTGATTTAAAAGTAGGACAAGTGATAATGAGTATTCATTATTTACATGTGTGTTGATCATATTCTTATTGTTACCTATATTACATCCTTCAGGAGACACGCAATCCATCTTCATTCTAATTGCAGATTTGCCTATTACTTCTGTATAAATTTGTTCAAATTATTAACACCTTTGGATCCCAGGAGAAGAAAAGAAATAAACTCGGGTAACTTGCACCTGACAGCAGCCAAATAAAACACAAATGTCAAGGTCAGACTCCCTTTGTAGATTGTATCTGTCCAAAATATAAATTTACTAAGACAATTTTTCATTCATCTTCTAGCTGTAATTAAGTACCTACTATAAACCAAGATTTTATCTGGTCTGAAAGATACTAAAATGAGTAAGTCCTAGTCACCTTCTTCAAGTGTTTCACAGCTTAATGGAGGATGCAGAATGCAATAATTCAATATTGGAAATAGCAAGTGCTATAAGAGACATATTTAATACTTTAGGAGTAGAGCATTTTTAAAGATATTTAAAATCTTAAAGATTGGCTTTAAAGATATTACATGGAATTTGCAAGCATTGCACAAGAAAAATCATACTTTCAAACCCAAAGTTGAGAGTTGAAATTGTTACTGTTTCCTTGGTCTAGTTCATGATTTCAGTCTGCTGAGAGTCAATCTTATCATGTGTAAAATGGACACATTAACACCCACGTCACAAAATGAATTGTTGTAAGGGACACTGTGCTCAGTGTTTTGTGGGGAAAGGAAGGGCAGATATCATGCTGCAGGTGTTGTGGGCCAAAGGGCAGCATGGCTGAGCACAAGAATAATTAATTTTTTAGATCCAAAAATGCACTCTTCAGTATAAATTAAAAAGTTGTTTTTTTTTAAAGAAAAAAGTATTAAAGAGAATGCAGATCAAATGGGTAGGAGTCATAATGAATAAATAACAGATACATTAAAATACAGTAGTTGCAGAAAATGATAGTAGAGCTCCTGCCCTTCTTTCTAAAATTGTCCTTGAATTCTGTTACCTGGATAGAAAAAATAGCATGGATGATAAAGAGTTTCAAATATTTTCCTGGAAAACTAGGCATGGCCAGGTGTTCCCGGCTTGTCTTATGACATAGTTTATACGCCAACAAGTAAACTAGGAGAAGCCTCTCGTCTTTCTGATCTCAATTTTACACCTGTTTCCATATTTGGCCAAGATTTTAGACTCAATTCTCCAGTCCAGAGGGCCCAGATTTGTCATTTTCACGTGTCTTTCAGGATGGGCTTCAGAACTCTCCCATCACTCCTCGCTATACCTTACTGATGTTTTCCCTGCTGTGGGCCTGGCGGCTGGTTGTTCACCTGAGGCTCTGACCCCAGTGTTTTAACTAATAACCTTTGTAGTTTTTCCTACCTATGCAGATATCTCAGACTATGTACAGAAAACCTTACTAAGACTCACAATATTAAACCAAGAACACAGACAAATGCCAATAGTAGATGTGACATGGGCCAAGGAAAAAGCAATAAATTGGGAGTTTTGATCACTATTGCAAACAGTAGTGATTCTCCAACCAAACATATTCAAATGCAACTTAAAAAGGTGAAACAACCTTCCAGTCAAATATTATATGTTCATGGGTTCAGGTGACAGCTCGTGCAATCCCTAGATAAATACTTAACACAATCTAAGATATGTCCAGTTTTATCTGCAGCTGCCTCTGACCCTGGAGTGTGCCTTTCACAGAAAAGTGTCATAATTTTCCCCTCTTAACTACTTTTATTAATAGAATAAAAGGCATGAGGTGGTTTTCACAATAGACTACAAAGCCTGATGGAGTTTTCTTAGGGTCCAACGCATTTGGGCACAAAGGCCTGAAGCTGGTTCATGAAGGTTACTTTATGCAAAGAAATTAAAATTTCATTCAAATATGGCCTGTACTCAAGAACATTCTGAGGTGGGAGCCATCGTCTTTCAGCTAACAGACAAGCAGGTATGGAAACTAGTCAGAACAACCTAAGGATGCATAAACTCCCCATAAGGACACGGAAAGATGTGTCTAAAAGGAAACTAAGGAATCCTAAACCTCCTTAGGGGCTGGCACTGTCAACTTCCATACTACTCTGGGAAATCAGAGATTTTTCCTAGGAAATAAGAATGCATATATTTTAAAAAATTGTTTTTTAAATGGGGTGATGTTGTAGAGTAGCTATAATGGACCCAAGGACTTGGAGGCCTTTCAGTTTAGTGCTGGTGAACATCTTGCCTCTGTCACTGTCTTCAGGCCTGTGAAGTTCTTGGATCCCTTATTCAGATTAAAGTTGTGCCATTACCCTGGAACAAGTAGTTTCCTGTCAATCACTGTGGCCCAGGTAGCAACTGTCAGGTAATTATTCACAGATGTACAAATGGCACATAATTAAAAACTGCTCACTATTCATCTTTTAGTGTTCCTTATATTTTCTCTGGGATAAGAAAAAAGGCACTTTATAAGTATGTTAACTGAGGCCATAATTGACTAATAGGTATAATCAGATCTTCCTTGTGTTTCTCAACATTTTGCTCAACTACTCTATAATATCACCCCAATTAAAAAGCAAATTTGTTAAATATACGCATTCTTATTTCCTAGGAAAATCTCTGATCTCCCAGGGTGGTAGAGAAAGGACAAGGCAGCCTTGCTTTTCCAGCTGTTAGCACAAGGCCTTTGAGTCATCATGCAAAGCTTTTTTTTAAATCAAGACAGGTATTCATAGTAACTGTTCATTTAACATGTTTATTTCTATCACTGGAGAAGGTCTGCTGGATATAAATAAAGGCATATTTTAAGGTTGAACATTTTGTAGTTTTTAGAATATCAAACAAATCCTGAATAAGAGGCTTCAACTTATAAAAAGTAGTTTGAAAATAATTTGTGTTGAGAAAGAAGTGACCTCGATTTCACAACTAGGGACTCATTAAGTTACATATGAATTGTCAAGGCAGAGTTTACTTAAATAAAATCAATTTCCAAAAGAGATTTGTATTTTACAGTTGCTGTTCTTAGCACTTAATAACTGAGAAACTCTTAAATATAACAGCTGAAATTATTTATTCATATTTTTTATAAGAATCTACCATTGATTCAATACAATGCCTGATGTCATTTAAATAAAATTAAGAAAGCCAGGTGGTGCCTGTGGCTCAAAGTAGTAGGGCGCCAGCCCCATATGCCAGAGGTGGTGGGTTCAAACCCAGCCCTGGCCAGAAACTGCAAAAAAAAAGAAAAAAAAAAAAGAAAAAGAGAGAGAAAGAAAGAAAACCTGAGTTAAGGCAAATACAGTATCAGAATCAAAGTATCATTTAAGTTCTAGGCAATACTGTAGTTCCCATATACTATTTTCAGCTAGATATTTTCATTTATTTAATTTGAAATTACACAGCAATTAATATAAATTAGACAGTGTAGAGATTTGCTTTGAAGATTAAGAAAACATATTTAGAAATGTTGAGTGGTTTATAGATGGTACACTATATCACACATGAAGTCAAATCTGAGTTCCTGACAAATATGAATTGACCAGATAGTGAACAGTATCATAATATTTGCTAGAGAAAGTAATAAATAGAAGACATGCCATTTGCAAAAAGAAATTATGCCTTTGAGGGCAAGAAAAATGCCTTGTTCATCTTGGCATTAATATGTTTATCCTACAAAGCTCAGCTCAATATTTTACAAATGGTAAGAACTCAACAAATATTGAATAGAATGATTTCTCTAATAAAATTTACCTTTCCCCACCACCAGTTCTTTAGCATATGATGATTTTCAAACTTTAGCTTTTAGTTTTACATTAGCATTACCTGGGAGTTTTAATGTCATCACATGCTAGTCTCAAAACTCTTTTCAGTTTAGGCCAAGTGCAGTGTCTCACATCTGTAATCCTAGTACTCTGGGATGCCAAGATGAGAGGATCACTTGAGATCAGGAGTTCAAGGTCATCCTGAGCCAGAACAAGACACTGTCTCTACCAAAGATAGAAAAGTTAGACTAGTGTTGTGGCAGGTGCCTTTAGTTCTGACCTCAGGAGGCTGAGGTAGGAGATTACTTGAGCCCAAGAATTTAAGGTTGCTGTGAGCTAGGCTGATTGCCCACTCTAGCCTGGGCAACAGAGTGAGATTCTGTCTCAAAAGGAAACAAAAAATATTTTCAGTTGGTCATGGAAACATTTAGGAAGCTGCAGCCAGAAACATCACCTTAGGAGTTATCAATAGTTCTTTTTTGTTGAAGCAGGATTCAGAACAAGTCAGAGAGTATTTATTGAGAAAGAGCAGAAGTTGAAAAAAGGCCCTCCCTCTTCTTTGCTTCATCTCATTAAGGGTTGAGCAAAGGATGGTTGTGCATATGTGTATGATAAATATGTACTAGGATCTGTGCAGAGATAACATAGCTCCTGGATTCCTACGTAAGACAGGGGCTATGTTTTTCCACCATACAAAAAACAAAAGAGAGAATTGTTGGGCCCTGCCATGTGCCTGAGGACTAGTGCAACTTCCCGAGCCTGACTAGAAGTAGATCTATCGAGCTACTTCTGCGTAGCAATGACTCAGCAAGGCCCGGCCCGAAACTGCCGCTACCTAGATACAGCCAACGTGGTACCATGCCACTGGCCCGACCCTGTCACGCACCTCTCCCCCCGCCTTCTTTCCCCGCCCCTTCCCCACGCTCTATATAAGCGGCTGCTTGATGCAATAAAGTTGAGTTCCTGCTTTAAAAAAAAAATATTCCACAAATACATTTTCCACTGCCAAAAAAAAAAAAAGAGAGAAATAAACTATTGCCAATCACCAATTGGGGGTGTAGGACTAGTGGTGGGGAGCTTGGCAGAATGGGTGACGGTTGGAGTGAGACGTGTAGCCGAGTACATTGCATAGCATTGTAATTTTATTCTTTTTGATCTAAATAAGTGTATTATCTATGCAAAAATACACATATTTTTAAACGTAGAGGGGTTTTATAACTGAGAGGGATCTTAAAGATTATCTCATCAACCACATTTATTTTATACCCAGGGAAACTGAGGCTCATTTGTGTTAAATGATTTTTTTAATCCTGAGGCAAAAGTTGGCATGAAACACCAAATCCCACATCTAATGTTTTTACTATATAACCATGTCCACACTGTCCTCTCTCGCTTGTATCTCCATAAATTTATTCTTCTCAGTAACTCGGGGGTGGGGAGGGGAGTTTAAGCAGGACTAGCTGATGTCAGTGGACCATGACCTTTACATGACTTGAATGGTCCAATGTGAAAACAGTCACAGAATTATAATTTGAGAGGATAATTTTCCAAGGGTCCGTGGTCATGTGAAAGTCGAGGCTCCATTGCTGTCTTCAGAGGATGTAATATATTTATTTTTATAATTAAATGAATTAGCATTTAGAGGTGGGGCATCTGGGGGGATCGTGGTTTTATGGTTTCCTTTTGAGGTCATAGGTGACACGTCTTATAACTCAACCCCAGGACTGTGGACCAGGCGGGACAGCTTTTTCAAACACTTTACTTTATTAGCCTATGAAAGTAGGAGCTTTTGAAAGAAAGTTTTGTTGTTTTTAACTCAAATTCTGAGATTTATATGCAAACTATTAGGGTTGATTGTGCATATTGCCAAGTGATTTCAGATGTTTTCATGTCTGTTTTCCACAAACACATGCTGTTCAGATTTCTTTTAAAACCGTGAATTCTGCTGTGATTACAGTGTATTGTCTGATCCCAAATAGACAGAGGTGGAAAATAGCTGCTAAAACAAAAAACACCTGGTGGTAGAGAAGAGGTGTGCAAAGAACTTAGAGGTTTTTTGTTAACATTGTTTTGACTCTTTTCTTATTAAAAGAAGAAAAAGATCTGTTCCTACTCCTTAGCGACAAGTACTCAGAGCAAGAGTGGAGAGGAATTTTTCAGTGTGGCTTTCTGTTTAACTGGTTTCCAGGTAAACAAAGGATAGTACCGTGGAGATTTTACCCCATTGGTTCAAACCAAATAAACAATAAGCTAGTCTTATAAGCATGATGAAAGTGATCAAACAAATAAATAAATGGATAAACAAAGCAAAAATGTGTGTAGGTTATCAAACATGAGCTGCTATTTTTCAATTATTTCATTTACCTTTCTGGCATGTAACATCAAAGATTAGTTATAGAACCAGAGGAGGAAAAGTTCCACCTAGGGCAATCTTTTGTAGAAACTATTAAGCCTTTAAATTTCTGTTGTAAAGCGTGTAAGCAGAGGCTGAAGTGACGAGCCCTTTGATTTGTCTCTGCTGAGCTTCCATTTAATAGATGCATGAACTATTAAAATGGTTTAAGAAGTGATGGTGCATTTTAATGATTTCAGAGACACAAAACAGGGAACCCTTATTGGAATTCTTTCCTAAAGAAAAACCTGAGACACTGACTGATGAGCTTCATCGTCTGTTAATATTCCGGACATACCAAAGCAGGCAGAAAATAGTTCACAAACACTCGGGGTGTGCAGACATTTTCCATGTTTGATATACATTTTTAAAAACTGAAGTACAGGAAGTGAAAGCGTTATAGGTATAAGGAAAGGCTGAGTTGCCTGAGGCCTCCTCTTTTTCACACTCCATGTCTGCCCCGTCCGTGGATTCTGTCAGCGTTTTCAGAATCTCACTGCTTCCCAACGCAACCC
This sequence comes from Loris lydekkerianus, assembly GCA_963574355.1. Lineage (NCBI taxonomy): Eukaryota > Metazoa > Chordata > Mammalia > Primates > Lorisidae > Loris > Loris lydekkerianus. The sequence goes on from CAUYPK010144221.1 coordinate 15,825, forward strand.
CTGAATTTGTTCCCTCTGTTGGTTTCATGTCAGTGTCAGCCTGGTGTTCTAGGCTTCACTCTCCTTGAGTATTTATTTATTCCTCGCTCTGCTGAGTGTAGGGCCAAGGATGTTTTTGTCTCTTTTGCTAACTTCCATGTCCCCAGCACCAAAGACAATGCCTGGTCCCCAGGGGTGTCCTTGGATATTCAGTGAGAGGCTGAATCTTCTATTAATCACGCCAGTCTGGGCTCCACAGAACTGTGCAGTTGGGCCCTGTCCACACGTGCCACTGTTGTCCAGGAGCACAAGACTTGTTTTTCCACTTCTTAACTGGAGCCGTGGGCAGGCAGCAGCCGTCCCTGCTGTCTCTGTTCCAGAGGCCTCATTCGTCCCAGCCCGTTTTCACCGCCTGGCCAGCCCTGTGTGGCCAGCTGCAGAGTGTATCCACAGGGCTTTCTGCTGAACCCCCGTGAGCAGGCTGTCCCTTGCCCTCTGTCAGCTGGGGGACACTCAGCTCTAGCTTTCAGAGCCCTTTTGATTTTCGGTATCTGGAGATTTTCTTCTCTTTCCGGTTTGGCTTATATGATTAATTTTTTTTTAATTGTATTTTTGGCATCTGCATGGAGGTAAGAAGATCAGCCCCTGTGGTTACTTACTTGGAAGTGTGCTCTCGTTTCTAGTTTTCTGATTCTAATTTCTTGAGCAAGTCACTTTCAATTGAAAAGAGCTGGGAGGATAAAGCTCTCTGGGTCACTCTTCAGCTCTGGCAATATTTCTGATGTTGAAAATGAAGAACCCCTGTTTTTCACTTATCCCTAAACTCACTTCATCCTGCAGCACATTGAAGATGGTTTTGCTGTTGACAGCCAATGTTTATTTGATGTTAGGCTCCATCCCGGGGCATCTCTGTGTTCCTTAACTTTACATTTGTCATTTTTAATAGCGTGTTGAGCATAAGACCCAGACAAGTAAGTTAAGTGTCACACCACGCCCGACAGTGAAATACTTCTTCTTGTAACTGTTATTCTGAAGGCGAGGAAGGCGGCAGGCTGGTGTTCACTGGAAACTGAAACTATCTGTCTCTCTTCTCTTCCCTTGTTTTCCCTTTTTTTTCCCCCTACACTGATCCAACGGTCTGCATCATGGAGGGCTGAAAATTGAACATCAGCAGAGAATATGGAGGTAGCTGGAGGAATTCAAGAGGGAGATTGTAGTTTTTCAGTGAAGAGATGCTTTACTCAGTTCCTGGTGGTTGTCCGTTCTGCCTATAAGCCAGTGATGTACAGAAACTCTTTTGAGAAGCAGACACAGCTGTGTTTTGTGAGACATACTCGGAAGCGGCACCTGGCTCCTGGGGCCAGTTCTGCTCTCTGAGGTCTCTGTGACCTCACCTCCTGGGCGTCCCTCCTGGGTGTCCCTCCTGGGCGTCCCTCCTGGGCATCCCTCCTGGGTGTCCCTCCTCGGCGTCCCTCCTGGACGTCTCTCCTGGACATCCCTCCTGTGTAGTGACACTGTTGAGAATGTGGCTTTGGCAGGCATTCAAGGAATTTTGGCTTTTTCCAAAACAATAAAAGCTTGGGCTCAAACGGAGAAAGATCAATTTTCGATTAGAAGAGTAATGCATTGAAAAAAGTGCCCAAAAGAAGTGCCGATGGGTCCCGAGACCCTCTTGGAGAAGACCCAGCACCCGATCTTGCTTGTGAGTTATTTTGCATCCCCTGGTCTTCTTTCCTTCAAGTATGTGGGTCCCCGTGTTTTAAGATTATTGTATCACTTTTCCTTTCCAAGGGAAGTTGAACAAAAAGTTACACGAGTTTGCTATTTACACAAGCTCTCCTAACGTTCAACAAAGTAAATGTTCTCTGGGGTGAAGTAGACCTCTCCCTGGGCTGTCTGCTGTCCAGTCTCACTCTGCGAGACCTCCGGAGCCTTGTCCCTGAGTCCCCAGTCTGCCACCTTCCTTGCTTTCTCACCCACGGTGTCCTTGGTGTCAGACTGTGCGTCTGTTATTCTCAGGACCTGCCTGAGCTTCTTCCACCTTATCTTACCAGCAACTGACCAGAGTCTGGCAAACTGGAGACTTACAGTGAATATTTCTGTATTACATAAAACAGTTGTCCTCTAAGACTCTAGAAATGCTGCTCTGTGCTCACCTGCTCCCTGCCCCTTAGACATCTGCTCTCCCATCCATCCTCACCTGCTCTCTACCCCGTGTTCTCCTGCACTTTGCCCCGTTCTCACCTGCTCAGCCTATGCTGATCCTGGGTTGCTCCAGACTCACCCCAGATTTGCACTTGCTGGCTCCATCTCTGGCACCTGTTTCCCTCAGATGGCTCATGCGCAGCTCAACTCCTCCCGGCCTCTGCAGGATGCATCTCTGCATTGGGGCCTCCCTGAGTTCTCTGTCCCTGTGCACCCTCCCACGGTCTCTGTGACACTTGGGATCATCTGACGTTTTACTTTTTTGCACTGTCCATCTCCTCTACCCTAAATTTGAGCTCTGGGAAGGTAAGGGTCCTGGCCACTTTCATTCACATCCTTTCCAAGTGTCAGAGCAGGCCTCTCACCCCCAGCATGCACTTGATCAGTTATTTTGAATGAGCGAACATGTATATAAACAAACTGCCAGGTTGGAATATTCCTAGACTTTGACACGTTACCACATTGACCTCTGCAATAGTATTTCAGGTTATACTCAGGCTGGGAAGGCACAAATGCGTCTCATCTCTGGCAGCCTTGACAGTGGCAGGTGGTTAGCATTGCTTTTCCTTCTGCCATTCTCGTGGGTGGCAAACATGATCCTCTTGTGCTATTTTTATTTTTGATTAAGATTGTACGTGTCACCTACCCCTGGCACAGAAGAGGAGCTTTTATTCTGGCCTGTCTCTTTTATTAGAGAAATATTTTTTCCAAACCTTTTGCTTCCCCTCATCTCTAGCCACAGGGCAAGGGACAGGCAGCCCCTATGATCATCTCAGAGAGTCACGGTCCATGGATTCACTTCCCCCAGGAACTGGGTAAACTCAGAGTCCCGTTGGCGAAGCGGAAGCTGGAGGAAGGCTGTGGGAGTTGTGTCATGTGGTCCCTGTGCCTCCACTGAGTGACCAGTGCCTTGATTATCATTTAAAATAGAACAGAGATGCTGTGTTTTCAAATACATTTTTTATTAATGAAATAATTGTGTGATTATTATTGAAAACTTGGAGAAATCAAAGAAGTCAGAGAAACAAGTCGTCACGAGTCCTACTTACCCAAATAATTATGTGACTTTTATGACTACGTTCTTCTTACATTTCCTCTGGTCTTTTTCTTTGCGTATTTTATATAAATCTAATAACTCCATCTTTTGATCTCAAGCCATAGCTATTTTATTTTGCAGGAGTCTTTTTTCTTTTTTTTTTTTACTTACTACATGTGATTCCATGCTGTGTGACTTTCTGTGAACTTGGCCAAGTCTTGTCTCAGTTTTCTATAACTGGCGTGTGGAAAGTCATTTCTGTTTGATCCTAACATTAGCAATCACAATGCCATAAACTTTTTTTGGTTTCTAGGGTGGTTTTTATGGAATAAGTTCCCAGAAGTGACATTGTTGGGTCAGAGGGTATGAGCATTTTTTTATTGGCAAATGGTTTTTCCAAAGAACTGTCTGTTTGCACCCCCAGTAATGCTGCGTGCAGGTAGAGCTGTTTTATGTCAACTCATTTTTGTCGGAGGAAGAGGGGTCGTCAAGCCCCCTCCCTTCTGGACTTCTAACAGTTGGAGCTTCATTCAGAATAGTCACTAATAAAAGCTTAAATAACTCTAATGTTTGTGGTTCAACAGTCTCCCCTGGCCCCTCATTGCCCATTTTAATAACCTGAGGGCCTGCATGTTCTTTTATTTTCTCCTCTCCTCTGCTGTTTCCCTCCCTCCCTCCAGGTTTAAAACGTGTTTTCCTGGCTGCAGTTAAGCCTCAGCACCTCTTGTTCTGTCTTTGTTGATTAATGAGTATAATTGACCCCTATTGTCTCTATTATACAATCCACAGCCATTTGTTTTTATGTAGCAGTTACTTTCTGAGCTGTCACAAAACTGCCTGACAAAGAGAGCTCATTATCAGCCCAAAGGAAAAGAATTTTAAGTGAATAAAGGTCCCTAAAAGGAGGAGGAGGAGGAGGAGGAGGAGGCAGAGGCAGAGGCAGAGGCAGATGATTAAGTTCCTTTGAGCTGAGGACTGACACACAGGCGGGGGGCGGGGTGGAGTGGGGGGGTTGGTCCTTGTCTATTTCTGCAGAAAGATCAAGAGGGTGTGTTTTGTGCCTTGTCTCATCTCAGCCCCCCTGCCCTCTGGGCAGATCCCCCCATCTTCTCCCCACTGGCAGGTGCCACTGCAGGAAGCCCCATCCTTCCTCAGGCCCCCCCTGTGATAAGGACGCCCCCCCCCCCCTTACCTGTACTTAGTACTTGATTGATGTTTTCCAAAACAGTATTTCCTGTGACTTCATGGACTCTATAGTGCCCCTGGGCTTAAAGAGCTTTCTCCTTTGGGGCCTTAAACTCACACCCCCTGACCTTGGCCATTTGTCTGGGGTTGAGCTTGACTAAAGCAGTTTAGTGTGTTTTGTCATTCACAGGTCACTCCGGCCAGGACTTCGACTGGGCAGATTATCTCAAGGAGCACGGAGCGGAAGAAGCACCTCCCTTCTGCTTCAGAAATGTAAGGCCCTTCTCTTACAACGACCTTGAAAAAAATCATAGATGTGGTTGGCCACCAGTTTTATAAGTCACTCCCATTGGTGGAGCAATGTTGGAGCACTGTGTCCCAGAGAACGACAACACTTCTGGGGTTTGGGGGATGCCGCTTTAGATGGTGTAGGTGTTGGGGTGGTGCTGGGCCGCAGTGGCACATGGGCTAGTGATGCACGGTGTGTGGCAGAGGGACAGTCAGAAGAGTGGGGGCTCCTGGTTGTCAGTGCCTCTCATTATGGCGAGTGTGGGGCTAGAGGCAGTGGGAAGAGATGGAGCTCTACCCGCTGGGCTGACAGTGACCCGTATCGCTTCTGTGCACTGTCTGCTGCAGCAAACTAGTTGTTCAGCCAGGAAATGGGTCCTGGCTGGGCTTCTGTTTCCCAGTCATGAGTTTGTACAGTGGGAGGAATAGGAGAAACTTTGGTGGACGCCAAGCTGCCTGTGCCACCATTAGGTGCATTTTGCTGTGTCGTGTGGACAACCTCACAGGTAGCAGGTTCTTTGCCACCGGGGTCTATTTTTGTCTTTGATCGCTAGTGAGGTGCTACTCAGCCTTGTCCTTTGCTTACTTTAAACTATTCTATTCAAGTAGAGCGAGTTGGCATAGGAATTGGATTTTTGTGACATGTGAAATAACAAAGAATGTTTTAATCTGTGTACGCACGTGTGTATTTGTCTAGTTACAAGATGTGGTTTTACAAAGTTTGGCCGTGCGCCCCTGGAGGACGGGGGTGTGTTTTAAGAAACACATCCTCAGGCAGTTGTGTTGGGTGAACTTCATGGAAGGTACCTCCACGATGTAGCCTGCTCTACCCAGGCTGTGGGCTGTAACCATTGTGATCTCATGGGACCGGTGTTGTGTGTGCTGAGCAGTCATTATGCAGCATGTGACTAGTTTATAAAATTATAAGTAGAGTAGAACCTCCATAGCTGACCACCTCCTGAAGTTGGCCTAATTTTCCTGGACTGGACATGCACCAGATGTGCCTATCAGTACAGTGGGCCTGGTTCCTTGTGTTGACCGGTTTGTCACAGTCCCTTGGAGGGTCAACTTACAACAAATATGAATTATTTGTTGCTTTTAAGAATGAGGCTTAAATGCATAGCCTCATGTGTTCAACATAATTATGAAAGTTAATTCTTTATGCTGAGAAAAAAAGATAGTCTCCTTTTAATTGAGATCTATAGCCACAGCAGTGCAAAGCACTCCCAAGTCAGAGACATGTTTTCTGAACACGTGCTCTGGAAGAGCTGCTGATTCCTTGTCACCCCACAAGTAATTAGTACTCTAGAGATACCAGAGTATGACAAATGCGATGAGAAAGGGTTGGTTTAATAGGAAAAAGCTCAAAACTGAGCGTAAGACAGCTAAGCAGGTTGGTGACTGGGTCATCTTGTGTTCCTGTGTCCTGGAACAAGGCTGTGGTTGAGTTAGAAATCAGGGCCCCGCAGGTAACTGAACAACCCGTCCACTGGGTGGTGTTACCTTTGCCTGATTGCAGTTTCTCTGTAGCGTGGAGGAATCGTGGGGTGAGAGCTCAGGTGGGGATGTGTAACCGATGACCTCTCGTGGCCCATGGCTGGTTGGCTCCTGAGGCTCACCAAGTCCAGAGCTGTCTGACTTGACTTGTCAGCTGGTGGGTGTCACTGCCATACAATCTCCTGGCCTGCGTGCCTTGCCTTCAGGACTGTAGGGACACTCTGTAAGGCCCCATTTGAGACTGTGCTTTGTGCCTGACAAGAGACAGTATTCTTTCCCTGACTCTTCAGCCTTCGGGAGAAAATCCTGGCGTCTCCCCTTGTTTCTCAGATTGAGGGAGGTGCTGCTTCTGTGACAGCAGAGTTCCACCAAAGCTGCTTCATGTCTGTCCTCTTCTCCCGTTCAGCCAGGAGATGTTGAGATGGCTGTTGACTGTGTAGCAGGAAGCCTCATTCCCAAGTGGCTTCTTTACTTCTGGGACATAGCTATCAAGATTGAATGCGCTTCAGTGAATGGCTGGTGTGTTCCGTAGGCATGCCTTTGTTTCTGGGCCTCTGTTTAGTGAACGGACAGGATTGCTGGCTGCCCGTTGGCACCTGCCTTGTATTACCAGCACTTTGCTGCATTTGTCAGCTTTCTACAAGTGTTCCTTAATGGAATGCTTATTACGAATTTCATTTTTTTAATCACACATCTTGCATGTACCAGTGGAAGGCTAGAGTAGAATTGAATTCATGGAAGACATTTCCCCAGAGACATTTAACAATCAGAGGCTGTTAGTAAAGGAGTGGACGCGGCCAAACGCTTACTAAAATAAACTCCTAGGTAACGGTTTTGCTATTGATCCTTTATAAATTATCCATAAGCAATAGATTGAAATGAAAATAGGTTATGTGGTTGTAGCTTTCCCTTATTAGGTAGAATAAAATGAATTTCAACTTACTTAGAGCTTTGTCAAGCCACTTATCGAGTTAAATTATCAGAAAGAAGCTCAATCCCCACGCTCTGTGGACGCTGCAGGAGGACGTGCAGTTGAACAGTTGCCCACCTGGCATACCTTTGGTTTCTATTAACAAAGAGACGTCAAGAAAAGGAGCCAGTTGATTTCTTAACATGCGTTTGATAACGTTCTTCTGGTTATGTGAAGATAGAATTGTGTTTTTCAATTTAAGTTTTATAAAAAGGAATGTAAGTGTGAATTACCTTGATTTCTTTACATGACTCACTTAAGTAAGTAATCTCTGTTCCTTATAGGAACCTGTTTGTCTTGGGATATACATCTCAAAATAGATATGTGTTCATGGTGTTGTAATATGTCTGATTATCGTTTATAGTAGTTGGTGATTCTGGAAAATTTCATATTTATTTAAAAATCATGTCAGAAAGGAGCTTTGCTTTTAGTATTGGCTAAGCTCGAGCAGGCTTCACCCTTCAGGACATTGTAACATGAGGGTAGTGGAGAATGAACAGAAGTGGGCATATTCTGTAGAGGAGTGGGTAGGTGCGAAAAAAGGAACAGTGTGAGGTGATTGTCCCATTGATTCAGACTTTTAGCCCGAGGGCAGCCATAGCTGCCAACACACGGGGTAACTTAAAGAGTGATTTGAAATTCACGGTCTTTCTGGCCTGATGAACTAGATTACAGAATTTGGGCAACCACAGATACTGAAATGTGAGGGGACATTCAGCGGGAGAGAGCCACAGATTCTGTGCACAAATTCTGCCTAGATCTTTGGCTCATCTCCAAGTCATGGTTGTGGCTGTACCAGGCAGACTCCAGGCAGCTGAGAGTTGAGCTACTTCTCGAGAGAGTTTGTAGTTCAAATCCAAACAAGTTAATTGCTTACTTAAGCAGAAAAATCGACATTCTTCATAGGAATATAACACAATCCAGAATCTCTACAACATAATATTTAAAATATTCATGTTTCAACCCGGTGTTTCTCAGGACATGGAGAAATTGGAAAATTAGACAAATTCTCAGTAGAGAATATTATCAAAATAGAATAAATATGAGTCATATCAACAGAGAATCAATGTGTGACTGATATGTTAGAATTAACAGACAAGTATTTTAAAGCCCCTGTTGTAACTAACCTCAATTATCTAAAGTGGTAATCCTCCACATGTGGTCCTTAGACCAGCAGGTATGATTTTTATCAAGGAATATAGGAAAGTAGAAGAAATGGTGTGTGTTTCAGTGATCCCGTAGAAATAACGCGTGTGGAACTGGAAAGAGAGTCTATTCATTCCGTCACCCACTTAGCCAGTATTAGTGGTAGCACCTGCTGTGTGTCAAGCACACTTGTGATTTCTGGAATACGAAGATGAAGAAGACCTGGTTCTTCGTGAATGATGGGAGAGGCAAACAGGCAAACGTGCTGTCCTGTGATTAAGATCTGTGTGCAGGGATGGGCACTTTTGTTTCTGCTCAGATGTCTCTGCTTCTCTTTCAGATGTCATTTAGTCGCGGTTTCACAAAGAACATGAAACTGGAAGCTGTGAACCCCCGGAATCCAGGAGAACTCTGTGTGGCCTCTGTTGTCAGTGTGAAGGGACGGTTGATGTGGCTTCACCTGGAAGGTATGTTCACCTGGACGTGTGTTGACCTGGAATGTGTGTTCACCTGGACGTGTGTTCATCTGGAGGTGTGTTGACCTGGAGGTGTGTTGACCTGGATGAGTGTTCACCTGGACGTGTGTTGACCTGGAGGTTTGTTGACCTGGAGGTGTGTTGACCTGGATGTGTGTTCACCTGGATGTGTGTTCACCTGGACGTGTGTTGACCTGGAGGTGTGTTGACCTGGAAGGTGTTCACCTAGAGGTGTGTTGACCTGGACGTGTGTTGACCTGGATGTGTGTTCACCTGGACGTGTGTTGACCTGGAGGTGTGTTCACCTGGACGTGTGTTGACCTGGACGTGTGTTGACCTGGAGGTGTGTTGACCTGGATGTGTGTTCACCTGGACGTGTGTTGACCTGGAGGTGTGTTGACCTGGACGGGTGTTCACCTGGACGTGTGTTGACCTGGAGGTGTGTTCACCTGGACGTGTGTTAACGTGGAGGTGTGTTGACCTGGACGTGTGTTCACCTGGATGTGTGTTGACCTGGATGTGTGTTCACCTGGAGGTATGTTGACCTGGAAGGTGTGCACCATAAGCAGACATTTGGAAAAACACAGCATCGATCCAGAAATGGCAGGCTTTGAGGGAGTCTCGTCGTTCTCAGAAGTGCCCCTCCTGCTTCCCTTTAATTTAAACAGATCTTAAATTATTCAGTGTTCTTAAATAAGTGAGACTAATCAAATAGAAATTTATTCAGAAGCTCTCCTCTTAACTAATAATTTTATGAAATGAGATGCTGCCGAGGTAATTATGTTTGGAACATAGTGGTCTTTTCACATCTATGATTATAAAAGCTAATGTCACAGTTAAATTAATATGAGTCACTAAAACTGGTATTTGAGGTCTTGGTTATTATGAGGATAAAATTAGATATTTGTATTTTAATGCAAATAATACCCTTTACTTTGGTTTATTCTGTAGATGTTTAAATTTTTTCTTAAAATACTAATTGGAGGGTGACTTTCTCCATATATATAGTAAATAAGATTTAGGCTTTTTTATTCAGTGTTGATGAAACTATTCTTTATAGCTATAGTTTATTTACCATTGTACAGAAAATTCAGAAAACAATGGTCTTGTGAGCAGAACTTGGGTCAGATATTCTGTGTAGGTAGGGCTCATTTTCCATATGGTGTATGGTCAATGAGATGTAAATAAAATGGATTTGACCTCTAAGGTTTTCACAGTTTTCTGTAATTTATAATTCTTTGGATTTTTTTTAAAGTTTTCATAGTACTCAGTTGTTATTTCAAGTGTTATATGCAAAAAAAAAAGAAAAAAGGATATGAATAGTAAAATTATGTTTGAGTTCCCCGTCCTTAATTTAAATCTTATGATGTCCTGGTACAACCCCTGGAATAAAAAGTTTAGAAGGAAGGTCATAGAATTAGTGCAAATATCTACCGTATATACTCGAGTATATACGGTATAAAGTTCTTAGGCCGATAGCCTCACATATCATAGTCAAAGGGACCAGGAAGGGCAGAGAACAGTAATTTTTAACCAACAACATTGTGTTGTCAATTTTCAGAAAATAGATTAAAACATGACTAAAGTATAGGGTTTCAAAATCAATTTGAAATAATTGGAAATGCTCAAAAAGTTGATCTCAGTTGGTCTCTGTTTGGAATTAACCAAAATGTACACATCAGGCAAAGTGCTGATATTTCTGTCACTGCAGGACTAGAGTGTGACTTTCTTTTCATTGCTGCCTCTATAGTTAAGTCACCTGCTCCTGGAGAGAAACAGTCACTAAATGTAACTTGCTATCTGGTGCAATGCCAGGCCATGATTATGAGATTGGGGTCTTACTTGCTCTATTAATTTGAAAACTAAAAAATGGTAATGTTAGAAGTCCATGTTTCATCGTATGATTGAAATTCTTTGGCAGTCACAGTTTCTACTTTCAGCATGCTTTACACCTGTTAATTACCTAACACAAACAGTAGTAAGAGCCTCCTGATTTTTATAGGTGGGGGAACTAATGAAGCCATTAAGATCTGCCTGGGGTTCAGTTTCATTGCTCTTGACATTTTCTCTGCTGCTTAATTCCTGTGACTCTGCAGCTTTCCACTTCTTAAAGAGTAATGAGCAACATTTAGTGCATCTGTAACATTTTCAACTGTATTTTCTCCTTTTGCTGGTCTCCTTTGGATCAAATTTTTAGTTTTATAACAAAGAAGTGGAAGTCAGCTTCTACCAGGTCTTTTTCTTATTCCCCCCAAGTGCTTTCACCCTGAAATCATAAAAATAGTTACCATCTGAAACAGATCAGGAAATAAATTGTCCAGTTTTCTAGACCTTATACATTTTTTTAAAAGTTTATATAGGCTGGACAGTGATGGTGGATAGTGGACTGGACTGGATAGTGCTCATGCCTGTCGCCCTAACCCTTTGGGTGGTGGAGGTGGGAGGAGCACTTGAGGCCAGGGATTTGAGACCAGCCTGGGCAACAAGTGAGACCCCTTTTCTACAAAAAGATAGAAAAATTGGCCAGGCACAGGCATGTGTGCCTATAGTCCCAGCTCCTCGGGACACTGAGGCAGAAGGATCATTCAAGCACAGGAGTTTGTGGTTGCTGTGAGGTGTGATGACACCGCTGCACTCCAGCCTGGGCTAAAGAGTGAGACCCTGTCTCAACAACAACAACAAAAAAAAAAACCATCTTTTGACTTTTAGCTATATATTATTTGTTGAACATTATCTGGAATTTTTGGTAAAAATTATGCATCTTTCTCATCACTTAAAAATACCGTGCACACAGATAATGCACAGTTCTAGGCAGGTTCCTTGGCCTTGTTTGCATCTGGGTTTTGTTCTTGTTTTGCTTGGTTTCAGCCCTTCCTACACATGTACCTTTTAAAGTGACAGTATAATGGCACTTAATTTCTCATGATTTCACCGTTTTATGTAGACAGTGTTTCCGGTCCTCAGTCTTGAGGATAAAATGGTAGAGATTCATTAAGTCACTGTGTGGCTATTAAATTATTTTAGATGATGATGATGATTCTGATGATAGAGTGTTTATTTCACACTTTAAATTTATAAAGCACTTTGTAATATTCATATTAGTTATTTTTATGCCTTAAATTGATTCGAAGTCTTTTCAACACAGCTGATTGACCACTTTTAGGTAATTAGAAAGTGATGACTTCTAGCTAATATTTGACTTCTCTTGAAATCAAGCCATTCTTTAAGTGTCCTTAAAAGGGGCTGTCGTAGAAGAGGGACGGAGGGGTGAACTGGATGGTGGCTCACACGTGCAGGTGACAGGTGACTGTCCCTTCATGTCGCTTTCTTTTGGGGCTGATGAGCTCTGGCTGTCCTACTTGGTTTAACTCTTGGGAGGGTTCACATCTTCATGTCGCCTTTTCTAACTTCCCTTGTGGAGTCTACTTTCTCCGAGTCCTTTTTCCTGGATGTGTTAGTAAATACAGAAGAATCTCCATAGCTGACCACCTTCCCTACACTGACCTCCTCCTTAACCTGACCTCCTTTCCTAGACTGGGCATGCACCGCATCCACATGTCAGCGCAGCAGGCCTCGTTCCTTATGTTGACCACCTCCGTGTGTTGACCAGTTGGTCACAGTCCCTTGGGTGCTCAGCTTACCAAGGTTCTGTTGTACTGAACAAATGAATCAATAGTAGGTATACATATCAAGCTATGAATCTGTGCGTGTTCAGAGTTCAGAAATGACATCCTTTTACTGTGAATTTCTTGTTCCATGTTGAAAAGCCTGGTGCACGCACACGGGGCCAGTGCAGAGAGCAGGGGTCCCTTATTTCTACAGATGCATCCAGGAACAACACGGGGGTTCTGCTTCAAGTCCGTGGAATTTCCTAGCAGGTATTTAAATGCAGGAAGTAGTGAGAACGCATGAACAAGTACGCTCTCTCCTTTGCCCTTGAGAAATGCGTGCACTTGGGAATGGTCCATGGCGCTTTCTCGACTGCCTGATGTTGTCCTGGCATCTGGGCTGTGGTGAGATAATTCATGGACACACTTCCACTTCTCCACACGCTTCACCTGTACCCCCTCTGCAGGGTTAGAAACCAGACAGCACCCAGCAGGGGAATTCCCTGACCCAGCTAAGGTTGTGGGGTCAGAGCCCTGTCTGCACCTGCCCTGGAGGCCTGTGTTCTTGGGCATGGAAGCGGGTGATTCTGGGCATTTTGTCGTGTCCAGAGGCTTAGTGTGTGTTCAGTTTTGTTGTTTGGTTGGTTGTTTCTTGGTTTTTACTCATGATGTTTTCTTTTCATGAAAATTTCTCTACAACCATTGTGATCAGGTGGAGAAAACAGCCCCTTAAATTTATCCACCATTTCTGGAAAAGTCAGGTGGGCATGTTTTGCAGATACTCACAAAATTGAAACAAGGGAAACTGCAAATATGAAAATAGTTGCATTTCAGGCCTCTAACAGGTGGTTTTATAATCCTCAAATAGAAGAAATACGGTCTGTCTGAAAGGCGTCGGAGAAGCAGACTCAGCAAATCAGGATAAAGGGGCAGTCTTTCCCGGACAACTTACAAAAGTGGCCGAGAGCAAAGGCTGCCTCTGGGAGGAGGCCTTCAGTAAAGTTGGTGCTTTGTTGGGCTCTGGGTCACCAGCAACAGAACTGCCTCTGGCTGCCTTCAGTTAAGCGGGGAATTATTTCAGAAGGCTGGAGGCTGGGGGACAGAAGGTTTTGCAGCAGGAACTAAAGCCAAGTTTGGGATTTCCAGCTGCCGTCGTGAAGATGCACAATCCAAGGTGGCACATTCTCAGTCAGGGAGCTGGACTGACAGGGGGAGCCCCTGAGCCTGCCGTCACCTCCCTGTGGTGGGAGGTAATGGACACATCCTGGTGGGAATTCTGTGAATGGGCTCAGGGCTCTAATAGGAAGGGGACAGATGCTAGAGGTGCTAGACAGCCCTGTCCCTCCATCCCCCCCAAAAAAAATGGAAGAAAGAAAAAGAAAACAGGCCACCTCCACTGCATGCTAAGGCTCTGGAGTTAGACTGCTCACGTTCCAGTGCCCTGCCTTGCCACTTACCAGCTAGTTGAGCTTTCCTGTGCCTCAGTTTACTTATCTCTAAAATGGGGATGGAAATAGTCCCTCATAGTGCTGTAAGGATTAAGCAGGCGGGAAGGGTCTGGCCCGTGGCAGGCCGTGCTGGCTGTGGGTGAGTGGATCGGCGTCTGCGGAGGAAGCAGCCTGCAGCCGGCAGACAGACTGCCCGGCCGCTTCTCAGGGACCCCCCCCGTGGCCCTTGGGTTCTGCCAGTGGTTTGTGGACCTGTTCCCTTCATAGCTGAACCTGTCAGCATTTGCCGTGCCCTTTAATTTTCAGTGATGATATTAACTTGTTCCCTAAAAGTCCTCTCCCCTTTCTTCCTGTCCCAGCTTCCCACTGAGATGAAGAGGCCCTTCCGTTCTATTCTGCAGTGAGTGGAGATGGTTTGCACCACTTTCTACCCATGCCCCCCCTGCCCCTGGCACCCCCACCCACCCCCAGGCATCTCTACCTTCCCCTGCCTGCTCTCTCCTCTCATTTGCTGGGAGTGCGGTAATCACGTGACTTCGGGAATTGGCAGGCTCCTGTCCCTAGGAGGACGCTTGAAGCCATAAGCCATCTCCTTTTTCCATCCTGATGTTCTGGGTAGACCAGGTCACCACGTGGTTGCAGTGCCCGTGTCACTGGAGAAAGCTGGAGGTTAGAGAGAGCCGTGATAACAGACTCCGCCTTTGGGGGCCGGTGGAGCTTCGTGATCTGCTGGGCTAAGGTTCCAAAGGGATTCTCACCAATTTATAGGCTTGTAAATTGTGTCTGTGGGCGTGGAACGTCTTTGTTCTCTCCACAGGGAAATGAATCATTGCCGTTCAGTTTTGTTTTCTTTGATGGTAACCAGCCCCTCATTAATCAGAACTCTATGGCAATGCCATGTTTATGTACCAGAGCCTTCCTGTCTTCTCTGGATACATTCCATTGTAATAATTGTTGTGATCATGGAGGTTGTGGTTGTAAAATTAGTAATTCATTCACAAACGCCAAAAAAACATCTTCGGTTGTACTGTGCCTGCCTCCCCTGCACCCCCGGCCCCAACCACGCCATGCCTTTCCCAGAAGACACTCAGTGTCAGTATTTTATTTTACACACAGTAGAATGTATGCTCCTTCCCCTTTCTCAACAGATGGCAGCGTACTGTAAATGCAGAGTGTTCCCTGCCAGTTTTACTCAACGATACATCTTGGAGATCTTTACATATAAGTATACGAAGAACGTCTCATTCTTTTTTATAGTTGTAGAATATTCCATCATATGGATGTACCCAAATGTACTCAAGCGCTTTCCCATAGATGCACATTTAGGCTTCCTGATGGGTTTTGAGATGAAGGTTCTAGATTAAAAAAAACCCACAAAAACAACAATGAATAGAATCCATACTGACTGTAGCTTTTAGCATCATCTTACGTTGTTTGTGGGGGATATGTTGAAGAGTATTTGGTCTTCAGTGGTGCGTTTACTTTCAAATGTACTTTTGGCAACCCTAGAATTATCAAGGGGAACGCTGTACCCACTTAAAGTGTATTATTTTGTAAGCTATTGCATTTGCAAACTAACCAGTTTGCCTTAAAAGGTTATTATTCTCTGAGTCCAGCCAGATGTGTCTAGTTTTCATAAGGTTGATGAAAAGAAATAAAGAATTGGTACCCATTGCTCGGAATGGGTTTCAACAATTTTGAGGTCATGACAACTTTCCTGGTGATACACAGCTCTTATTTAGTAGATGCCTAAACAGGCTAGATTTAGGAAGAGAGAAGGCAGGACTATAACTTTCTTGAGGGAAAGGTGGCCGACACATCTGAGCTCGTAAATATTTGTTTAATTGAATGGGAAACAGGATCAAAGAATTCTAAAGTATGGTAAAGACAGCCCTCACAACATATTAACCTGGACATGGTGCAGAAGTGTAGATATTAAGGCCTTAATATGACTGGATGTTTGAACTAGCAGAGCATTGGAAGATGAAAGTCATAATTTAGGAAGGAATAAGCTATAAAGTTCACTTTACGCTTCCTTTTGAAGTACTGGTTGTAATGACCTTGAAAATCTTATTTATAGCTAAACATAAACCTGGAAATACAATTTGGTAGATTATTTTAACCTGTTAGCAAAATGTCTGAGTAGCTAAGAGACGAATACTGTTTTTTGTGGGTCTGAAGATGAAACAGCAACTTCATGTGATGGGAAACACCCCAGTGACTGTCCTCCTTGGACCCTTTGGAGAATTTTGTGCCCTTCAGGGCAGGCAGGTTATCTGTATCTTTTGTTTGTTTAGAGTGTAATTTTTCTTGTTCGTCTGTAGATTCTTTTAGCAGTTAGGTTAACTATTGGTTGGGTCAGATAACACTAGGCAGAAACAATTTCTGTTCCCATTCAGCGTTGTGGAAAATAAGCCTCCTGGCCTTTCTTTAATGTAATTCATCCTTCAAATTATAGGAGAAGCATAAAGAGAGTTAAGATTGCCCGTCCTGATGATTTATTTCTTTGGGAACCAGTGAAAAGTTCACACGACAGTAGTGATGATCATGTGTGTACAAACACCTGCAGTTAGTGCTCAGAACACCGAGTGTGGCGGCTTTGTAGGAGCCTCTGATCATCACATCACAGACTCGGTTTCTGCATTATCTGATCTCTGGTGGGAACTCGGAGCCCGTGGAGCTTCCATCAGAGTTGAGACCATTTTGTGATGGGTTGTCGGTATGTGGCTTCACAAAGTTATGGATTTGGTGGGGAGGGGAGAGTGTCACTCAATTCTCCGGTTGTTTTGTGATGCCCTGGAGTGTGATGGGTTCACTGTGCTACCTTCATCTTGGTCCTCAGTGAGGGAACCAAAACAAAACTGGATTCATGGTCAGAGTCCCTGTGTCACTGTTCAGTCGTAGAGTTACCATCTTTTGAATTGTGGTTCACTGTTCAGTCATAGAGTTACCATCTTTTGAATTGTGGTTCACATGTGTCTTCCCTACAGGGCTTTTTCTTAAGAACTGTTGATTTGGAGTAGAATTTTCTTCTTTCATCTAGTTTACTGGGTTCCAAGCTTAATCTCTCTGTAGCCAGAGCCCCCTGAAACGTTTTGCTGCCGTTCTATCCAGCTTTCTCGTTTTTCTGAGTTCCTCAGCTGCACGAGGCATTACTGTAATTAGGAAAGTGGACGTGACAGGTGGCTGATTCCACTAGAAAAACATCGATATACAGGCAACTCACCTGTGCCACGGCCAATGTCTGCAGCCACGAACTGAGTCCAGAAGAAGGGGCTCCAGGAGCCAAACTGATAACCTGCAGGTTCCTGGAGAGAGGCTGTATCTCAGGACTGTCACGGTCACTGCTGCTGAGTCTCCCTGGCTCTGGGCAGGGTGCTGTGTGACTGGTGTTGGTGCAGGTTGGGTGAAGCACATCATGGTGGCTTAGATGTGGGCCCCGTGGCCCCACCCCGAGCTTTGCCTTATTTCCTTCATCTCAGACGAGTTCTTAGGAAAGGGGATGCTTGTCCCTCTGTAGCCTCTCCGGCCCGAATACCAATCCTTCCAGGTTTCTTCCTTCTCCTTTATGTTCGGGGACATGGTTTTCCAAACCCTCGCTTTCCTTTGAACCCCTTGTGTTCTCACTGAGTTACGAGCATTTGTTCCTGTTGCCACACTAAAGACTCTCTTACAATTGTCCCTTCCTTGCTGCTATTATCTATTTTTTTTTTTTTTTTTTAACATTCAGAGGAATGTTCTTCTCAATCTTAGGAATGCTCTATTTTTTTCCTTTTTGTTTCTTTGTTGGTAAAATCTGTTTGCATCTCCCATTTCGACGTCTTCGCTCACAGGGCTGCAGACTCCTGTTCCAGAGGTCATTGTTGACGTTGAGTCCATGGACATCTTCCCAGTGGGCTGGTGTGAAGCAAATTCTTACCCACTGATGGCGCCACACAAGACAGTCTGTAAGTGGGATTGGGTGGAGGGGACGGTGGGGCCGGGCAGAGGGGACAGTGGAGAACGTCCATGACTTGGTGAATAAATACGCAGTTCTGTAAAAGGAATTACAGCAGGTTGTAAGATTTTCCGCTGAGCACTAATATTTTTACCCCTGCTGTCCTTCCAGTGTGTCTGCATGAGGCAAACTTTTAAGACGCATTTCACTGGTTGATAAACTACATCGCAAAGGAAGGTCACAGTGAAAAAAAATCCCTGAAACCTTGGTTCCCAGTTTAGTACACAATCCATTGTTTTGATGGGAAAAATTTTATTTGATATTATTTTCTTGTATTATTAGTTCCTAGAGAGAACTGATTTTTCTCATGAAGTTTCTCCTAAAGGAATTATAATTGGCCCCGATGATTTACTGACTGACGTATTTATAAGCATTAAACCTACTCCTGGCACTAACTATTCTGTGCGGTTTCAACTGTACTTTCAAAAAGTATATTGCCGGGTGGTGCCTGTGGCTCAAAGGAGTAGGGTACCGGCCCCATATGCCGGAGGTGGCAGGTTCAAACCCAGCCCCGGCCAGAAACTGCAAAAAAAAAAAAAAATTGCTTATATCCTTTTGGTCACAGAAATGTCACATAAAACAATATTAGTAGTTAAAGTATTCACAAAGTGCTCACACACACGCACACACTATGCATGTTTAAATACATACGCCAGTGTGTTTTTACAGATGTTATTATAGGTCATTATCACGGAATGGTATACTTTATAGGTCTTCAAACCTAGCGCATGCATTGTAATGTGTATCCAAAGTATTATTTAAAATGACAAGTCCTTAAAGATAATCAGTTTTAACTTTCAAAGTGATTATATTTCCATTATTTTCCTTTTGGAGTTTACATGCTAGCTTTAGTTTTTTCTAGCATCCTGTCTGTGGCACACTCCTGTAGATCCTCAGAACATTAACAGAATTTTTGTTTAATGGAATTTCCAGGGTCCCTTGCTTCATATTCATCAAGAGGAGAATAGGACAGAGAATAAATAGGTCTCTGTGTGAAGCAAAGCAGGTGGTTCAGATCAGAGACAGAGGCCACGGGTGGGCTTTTCAGGATGCTTCTTTCCCTGTCCCCTCCTGTTGGTGACGCTTGATCCAAGTACAGTAATATTTTCTCCTCACTTTAAAATATTTCTTAAATTTTGAGCATAGAATAGTTATTTTGATCTCAGAGACATACTTTTTCCCTCCTCATGTAACATGTTGCCCCATTCTGTCAGCGTGGCTAGTGGTTGGGTCTCCCGGGGTCCTGTCTTGGGCCCGGGGCTTCACTTTTTTCGTCCACCACACTGTCCCTTAGCATCCTGGGTTCTCTTCCTACAGATTTGGGAGGGTGCAAGTGCTTTGAGTTTTTGTGGAGCAAAACCACATCTGTGTTAAGGTGGACACAGTAACGTTTTAGCTTTATTTGACATTTTCAAATACTCTGGCACCGTCCCCAGAGTATTGGACAGTCAGATGGCCCCACCCCATTAACAAAGACCCAGTGAGACAGTCAATTCCAGGCTTGTTCTTCACCGTGAAGATCATAACGTTCATACTTTTTTATAGTAATGCCTGGAACTGAATACCAAATAAAGAGACTGGAATTTTGTTCAGTATTTTTCTTAATTTTGTTTGCCTTTTAGCTTTAAAGAGGCAGGCTCTGACTCTAAACCTGCCAGACTCCAACAGCTTTGAGAAGTTTTGTCAGAGTGAATTTATGCTTATGTTGGAAGATGCAGGGTTATCTAAGGATGCCAGATTAGCAGAGGCTCTGGTCTGTTTTTTTAAGGTGACCATAATCAGTTATAAATATAAACCGGAAATATTCTTATCCCCCCAAATCATAATTTGCCGGTTTATGTCAGGGTTTGACTAGACATATTTGCTCCCACCAACTGTCCTTAGGTTAAAAAATGTTTAAGTCTCATGTGTGCCTCTGGTGATATCATAACATGGTCTGTCTTGCCACAATTTCTATGGGAAACAAGGTCATGCTGGATAATCAGACACTGAACATGTGTGTTTACATGACATATAACAGGTGCACTCTTAATTCTTCCTTTTTAAATGCACATTTTAAAACAAAGTAGCCAGTGTAGTGAGAAGGGTCAACGTAAGGTGTTCTATCTAGTACGATCTCACTTCTGGGGAGCCAACGTTTGCATTATGCTAGAAGTAATTGATATGTTTTCAGTATTTTAATTGTTACTTTAAAACAGGCCCATTTTTACACTATAATCCATTTTCTAAAATGCACTTGCCCCTCTAACAAAGCTGATTGTCTTCCTTTTTATTGTTTTGTCTGTTCTACAGCACAAAAGAAGAGGAAGATCGCAGTTGTGCAACCGGAAAAACAGTGCGTGTTTATTTTTCTCTTTATTTCCCCCAAACTTCATGGCAAACCAGAGTATCTTTATAAAGGATGGAAGCGTGGCTGTTTTTATTAGAGTTAGCTAACAAATAGTACACTGGTAAAAGTGACAGTAAAGCGTAGCTGTTTTTATTTGCTGTGTACCTATTATGCTCAAGACAGGGTATTTGCTTCCAAGGAAGTCACAGTCCAGATTGTCATTGATACCTTTTTATTTCAACCTCAGCGTACTTGATAAACACCCCAGACTTGCACACTGCTAGTAATGGCTCCACGTGCTGGAGATTCTTAGTGCCCCAGCCCCCTGCGTGGCAGGTTAAATCTGCAGCCACCTATTTTCCCTGCTGGGAATGCTGTCTCTTTGCCTGTCTGGTCTCAGCCAGGCCTGGGAGGTGGAAAACTTGAGTCTGACTTAGCTCTGCCACCTCCCTGCTGGGTGAACTTGAACATGTCCCTGGAATTCCCTGCATCTTGGTGCCCTCAGTGGTAAAATGCCTCTTCAGGATTTTTATGAAAGTCAAATTAGATTCATGTGAAAAAACTTGTGAGCCTTCAATCACTGAACAAATACAGGTAACACTCCCACTCCACACCCCTCAGTTGTAATTTTATGAGGAACAAGTGTCCGGGCTGAGTGTGTACAGGCAGGCGGTATGTTTTTGAAAAGTTGTAACTGTTGGTAACATTTGTATATATTGAAAAATATTTAAAATACACTAAAATGTATATTCCATGCCAAGAGATTCTGCCTGCCAAAGTAAATAAAAACACACTGTTGGAAAGAGAATGCCATTTTTCACATATAGTGCTCAAGTTTAAATCAAATGAACTTCAGTGGTGACCACGTTGTATTTGAATGAAAATAATAGTTGTGTGGGCGCGGGCTGCGGGTCCCCTTCTAAATGCAGTAGAAAGGCAGGGAGCAACAGACCATGACCTACGTTTGTGGTGGAGGGACTAACAGTGCTCACCCTTCACCTAGAGAGCTTTTAAAAGCACAGACTGGAGGATCCCAGCCCTGAATTCCTAGTTCGGGATGTCTGGGGTGGGGCCTGAGATTCCGCACTCCTAGCAAGTTCCCTGGTGGTGCTGATGCTGTGGGTCTGGGAACCACACTTTGAGAGCCATCTGCCAGAGCTGAGCCACCAAGGTCCCCTGCCAGGGCTGCCTTTGTGTTCATGGAGCATTTCCCATCTGGTTTCTGCGCCACCAACCTGGACATCCCTGTGAAACCAACTCACTTCTTTCCCCCTGGGGCTGCACTTCAAAATATTTATATTTATTCAACACTTTTCTTAACTGAGCTCTGTCCTGGAAGAAGCCTACTCTGTATTTTAAGCATCACCCCTTTATGGATTTTCTTCTGAGCTCTTGGGTTTGGTGTAGCCACGTTCCACACAACCACAGAGGTCAGAAACCAAAGGTGAGCGGAACACGGCTTCTAATTAGAGGTAGGAGAAAAAGTCTAACTTTTAATTAAATGTAAGTTAATGTGTCTTCATGTCTAAAATATAGTTGAGGATGTGATTACACTTCTATGAGAAGACACAAAGCTGACGGCTACCCAAAAAGAGACTCCCTGATCCCTGGAGGCCACGCGGGGGGCAGGTGCTCCACAGGCTCAGTAGGGTCATCAGAAGAATTTGAGGGCAGCTTTTCTGAAATGACCTTGTTACCTGGCCCTGCTAGTGTCGCTCCTGTACAGACACCTTATCTTAGGATGCTCTCACCTTAGATTTCTGGAATAGTCACTCTCCTTGACGATAAGACGTCGGAATGTAGTTGTTCCTTCTCAAGTTTGTAATCCGCTTTGTAATGTTCTCCCCCTCTTTGTTGACAGATTGCCATCCACAGTGCCTGTTAAAAAAATACCTCATGAACTTTGTTTATTCCCTCACCTGGACGCTACAGGTAAATGGTCCAATTTCGGGCTCTCTCCCTTCCCAGTTTGTAGCTGTGAGCAGAGACATCGTGTATATACTTTTAGGTCAATGTGAATAAATCTCAACTTTGTTTTTTGAGACAGAGTCTCACTGTATCTTGGGGAGAGTGCCATGGTGTCTTAGTTCACAGCAACCCCAAACTCCTGGGCTCAAGGGATTCTCTTGCCTCAGCCTCCCTAGTAGCTGGGACTAATGGCTCCCACCACAATGCTGCCTAATATTTCTGTTTTAGTAGAGACAGGGTCTCACTCTTGCTCAGGCTGGTGTTAAACTCCTGAGCTCAAGCGACCCTTAGCCTCAATCTTCCAATGTGCTGGGATTACAGGTGTGAACGGCTATGCCCAGCTATAGCTCAACTTTGAGCTTTTTTTTTTTTTTCTATATCGCTTTCATTAACTGATAACCTATGTCTTTTTTAATTTCTGAGATAAATTTTCTGTTTCTTTTCTGCTTCTTGGCCATTAGGCAGCTCTAGGTAGGTCTGGTCTGCAGGAAGAGGGTCCCTGTGCTGTCTAGAAGTTCTGAGCCAGGTCAGGGCTGTGTGTATTGGGCGCCATGTGGAACAGGAAGGGGTGACGGTGTCCTTGCTGGATAGTCCTCTTTGGACGTGCCATCACAGTTCCACTGGCATTTTTACACTAGTGGTTAGTGTTTATGTCCTTGCTGGATTTTAAGTTACACCTTAAAACCCTTTGTGTTTGCACAGTTGGTGGTGAGCAATGTGTGTTTTTTAATATGTAAATTCTTATATTTTACCATAACCTTTGCAAATGCAGTTGCGAGCTACCCTTTGACCACCAAATCCAGTCACAGACATGTGTTTGTTCATTGTCATAGCTAATTAAGAATTCTGTCTCTAAGCCCAAATTACACCTGCTCTGAATTCCAGAATTAGAACCTGCATATCATGAATGAATCATATTAGTTGCAGTTATCTTTGTACTAAAGAGACCAATTTGATGAGTAGACTTAACTAGAATTGTTTTTTTCTTTCTCTAAAGGTCTAGAGGGGGTAATCCTACCAAATTTTTTTGCAAATGCAGCTGTGTGCTTGTTATTTTGCCTATTGTATGGAATTCCAACTTTAGAATGCCCTTAAATGAACCATGGCAGCAAATGTTCACAGTCCATGATAGTTATTTTATTCCTTTTCTCTTATATCCAGAAGAATGGCGTTTCTGCCTCCTACCTGTTGCTTCTTGTTGAGGTCCTTCTGAGAGCAAGCATCCCCAGACTGTTATGTCACCTTCCCAAATTAATGATGGTGTGTTTGCAGAAACACCCCTGTTAGTGGCTTGGAGCTTGGGTAGAGCAGGGGCTGGGTGGTGAGTCTCTCAGCCAGAAGGAAAACCTCATGTTGCATTGGTAGACTTTAGAGTGAAATCTGATCATTTAATTATTCTGCTTTTTGCCTCTGGCAATTTAAGATACAAGACCAACAACTTGACCTGTTCCCTTTGTAAGTTTAAAGAATAATAGGGTAATGCAAATGTAAGCCACAGAGAAAGCAGTCTCACCGTATCTAGTTTTGGCTTGGCCATGAAATGACAGGACTTTTCAATAGTGTGGGTAGGAGTATAATTTGGGGGTAGTCACTGTGGGGAACAGATTGGCCTCAGAGTGAGGCCAGGCAGCCCTCTGCTCCTGTTGTACACCTGCAAGAATCTCTTGCCCGTTTGCTGAATAATATTTTTACATTCATATTCATTACAACACCATTGGCAATACTGAAAAAGTAGATGCAAGTGAGAGGGCTAGATGCCTAGACTGTGATCTGTAATTCACTGAAGTAGTTCACACAGGTGAAACAGGAATGAACTTTCTAGGTAATATATTCACCAATCTGGATGTATCTCAGAAGCTCCTTGTTGACCAGACAAGCAAATTGTTGCAGAAAATCATTTATGGAATATTTTTAAAATACCCAAAAAGCCATATACTGCTTGTAGGCACACACATAATTAGGTGTGCAGTAAGGTTTATAGACCTGTGGGGGAATGATGAATGCCAGGTTGAGGGGCCTGGTTACCTCTGGGGGACTCCGGGGCAGTGCCCACAGCTGGAGACACAGGGACTCGGGAATTCAGCTGTGCAGTTGGTGGGTTGCATCGCGACCCCTGAGTCATCATCATCTTAGTCTGAATCTTTTTGTGGTCCTGAATACTGCATAGTAAACAGAAGCATTTGTTTGTATGACAGAAAATCTAATCAGACGGTTCAAGATACTATTATGGATATAATGTCCCAAAATTAGGGCAGGATATGACTTTCTCAAAAGAAAACAATCATCTGGTTTTCCCTACTGCTGTGTTACAATTTGGACCCAAAGTGAGGCCTTTTAACGAGAGTCCCAACAACGCTGGCCTCAGTGTGACACTGGCCTTCAAAGCTGTGCTGGCCACAGTCAGCCCCATTTCTTTTGAAACTCAAGAGTACCTGTCAGTCAGGACCTCGGACAGCTCTGCGATGTCAGTTTGCTAATTGGATTGAACAAGTGGCTTGTTGGTCCTCTTGGGCCTGAAGCCGTGACCCTAAACACGGACTGTTACTCTTCCCCTGCAGGACCCGTCCACGGGAAGTATTGCTGCCCTCAGCTCTTCATCAACCACAGGTGTTTCTCAGGCCCTTACCTGAACAAGGGGAGGATTGCAGAGCTGCCTCAGTCTGTGGGACCCGGCAAATGTGTGCTTGTTCTTAAAGAGGTAAGTCACCTGCCTAGCTGCAATCATCTTATTTAAACAGTATCTTGAAGCTATAGGCAGAGTTTGCCAGGAGACCCTAGACATTGAAGCCACTGAGCAAGTGATGACCAGCCCTTCCTTCCTCTCCATCTAGGGACTGAAAGCTGAACATGACAAGATGGAAATAGGATGTTTCTGCCCAAGAAAGACTCACAGTATAGCAGAGGGGACGGGTACTCTCCCTGCCTCGTGAATTAGGAGAAAATGTTGCACTAGCTTTCACTAACGTGCTTTGGGAAGACGGGATTAATCGTGTGTGGAATGAAGGTTTAGGATGGAGGAGTTGGGTTTTGTGAAGAGGTGTGGGGCACTTTGTGGGCAGCGTAGAGTGTGTTGAGAACGGGTATGCGCAGCTGGATTGGGGGTAGCACCTGTTTCTGTCCATCCCTCCCCAGCACCCGGGACCTGCACATGGGACGTAATGATGAATTTGTCCGGGCAGGTATGTTCCTGAGGTTTCAGGCATGGGCCATGCCTAGGCTAAGCCTCAGCCGCTGGCCACGTGAAGCGCCTTATTTTCCATTTTCTGTGGCCTTTGAGAGAGGTGACTCCCGAGGACACTGGTGGAGGCCATCTCTCCGCTGTGTCTGTACAGCTTAGCTCACACAGTGCTTAGAGATGGGTTAGAATTTTGAAACAGTCTCCAAATTCTTCTTGGAACTCTGTCTCTGCCCTATCTTTTAACACCTCAGTGCTTTTTCTTAAGAAGGAAGATATCAGGAGATGTCCTTTATCACTACTGTACTTTGATGAATGTTTTTTCCCCTTAATTCATGGCACAACAATTCGTTGACCCATTGAAAAAATATTTATTAGATACTTCCGAGGGGCAGGCTCTGTTGGAAACATTGGGTCACAAACTACGGGCTGTACCCCCTGCCTGTTGGGGTGTTGTGGTCCTGTTAGGGAGATGATGTAATCCACAGTTAGATGGTAGGTAGTGAGGGCGTCCACAAGAGGGCCAGGAGCACAGTGCCCTGGGCACAGAGAAGAGGTGAGAAGTACACGGCAGCTGACTCTTAATCTGGCTTAGACAAAGTGCATGGAGTCGTGATTGCCCAGCCTGCCCAAGGCCACGCAGGAGAGTGTTCTAGGTGTTTTCAGGCACAGGAAGGCCAGACGTGGCTGGAGCAGAGGGACTCAGGCTGGGGATGAGTAACCGGTATTAAAGGGTATGTTGTATTTTGAAAAGAAAAGCAGAGAGGAGTCTGGCCTCCTTCAGTGGGAGGTAGTACTGGGCAGATCAGGTGGGCCTACTGGGCAAGACCTTCGGCAGGTGTCGTGGTTTGGACTTGAACCTCTGGATGAGGGGAGACCCTCAGTAATGCTGGGCTGAATCCCTCGCTCAGGGAGCCTCTGTGTGGGTCGGGTGTCTTTGTACTGAAAGAGAAAGAGGCCACTGAAGTGAGGTGGGAGGTGTTTGCTTTTCTGGGCCCAGTGGTCTTAGTACTTAAAGAAAAAAAAATTAGTAGTAGTTAGAAAAAAATGACTGTTAGAGAGAGGAAGGAGGGGTTACAGTCTAGAAGAAATCTGGAAAATCAGCAAGGCTGTTGTTGTGGTTATTTATTTGACATTTGGAACAAGGGGTGGTCCCAGCTCCAGGTGAGCTGCTGACGGGGAGAGAAGAACAGACAAGTAGAACCTGCCCACACGTCCCGGGGGCCTCACCAGGGCGCAGTGGAGCTGTTCTCAAAGCAGGCAGGGGGGGCTGGGTGAGCAGGTGCAGACTGGAGCATCCAGAGCACAGGGGATGGAGGCAGGCAGGATGGGGGACACCACAGTGCCTGAAATGGAAGGGAAGATGAGACACAGAAAGGGCCAGATCTATTCAGAGTCTCGTCCAGGCCTGGCTGTTGTGCTGGATCCTTCACACACGTCCTCACAGGGCAGCAGAATGGAGCTGTTTTCATTCTTCGTGACTCACCCTTGTGCCATTGGTATCTCATCCAAAATCAGGCAGTGTGCGTCTCGCTCAGCCCAAGTGGCCAGCAGATCCCAGGGCCGAGAAATGTGCAACTAAAGGAAAACAGTGATTTAGGGGAATCTCCTCCTTGGACAGGCCCCAGTGGTGTGGTTAAGGCCTAGGACCACATTGCCACACACACCAGCATGGACAGTAGATCCAGGATTGCATGTGAGAATTTCTGTCACCATGGAGTGAGAGGTGAATTTCTGCAGTGGACGCGGCCTGCGGATGGAAGCTGTGGGCTGATGCTGTCTGCCAGCATTCCCGTCTGTTTTTGTTGTGATAGGACAGGGACACAAAACCTGAAGCCATCTGCAGGCCTGTCTCATGTGGCACGTTCAGGTTGTGAGAGCAACGCTCTCCCCCCCCCCCGCCCCCCTTTTGCCAGCTGTTAATAAACAGATGACCTTGGCTGAAGCCGACCTTGGCTGAATCCTCTCGGGAGGATTCACTGTTTAGTTTCACTAAATGAAGCTTTTAAGTCAAAAGTAGTTATCCCACATCCATTCCCTGGTAGGTGCCAGCAGCCAAATTTAAAAGCCAGGCCAGAGTCGTTTCTGATGATGAAACTAGTTTTTTGCTGATGTTCAGAAAATGCAGGCGGCAGGAAGTGGGGTGGGGGGCGGGAAAGAGAAGACAAGCGCTTCAGTTCTGTGAGTGCAAGTGTAAGCTCCACCAGCCAGTATTATGCTAATGCACTTCCTTCAGCACCACAACCTCCATGGGGCTTCAAATTCCATTTTACTTAAAGAGAACGAGGTAATTGAAGCAAAGACAGAGCATGTTGCTTTTCTGGGCCATCGGTGGTATTCGGAATCTAGACACTTTTATTTATCTTTAGAGAATGCAGGATGAGGGTGGTTTTTCCTCCTGGTCTGCTGAAAGTGGACGGCATGTGGGTGCAGAGCTGGCCTCTGGCAAGGTTCAGGGCAGGCTGTGAAGTCAGGCTCCGGGTTCTAGGTGGCAAAAGTAACCATTCCCTCGTGTTGTTAGCACTCACTTTCTGGGTGTCAGACTCGAATGGGCTTTGGGGGGACTGAGGGATCAGTTCCAGAGACGGTGTGATGAGGCAGGTGGCCCAGAAGAATAAGAACAGAGTGAGTAGGTGGCCCATCCAGGTCCAGGCGTCCCCCATAAGCAAACTCAATGGGCCTTGGCGTGGACAGCGGCAGGGCACCTGGACATGTTGGGGCTTCATGGACTGCCAGGGCCTGGTCTAGTGGAGGCTGGGACGAGGTCCAGGTGACAGTGGGTACAGACAGGAATTATGGTGTTTATCAGCGTCAACCAGGACTATCTTTTTCTATCCCAGGTTCTCCCAGGCCCACGTATCAGGTCCCTGAAAGATAAGCTTCAGGTCTCTGCAGTGCTGGCTTCCTGTGACCAGGAGTCTTGTTGGCTTTTATGTCTCTCGTGTATTGCACAAAGGTCTCCAGGAAATTTTTGCTTAACTTATTTGCCATCTCATGGATTACCTGGCTTGCGCCTTGTCTAGCTGAGGGCTGCAGCTCCTTCTCACCGGCGGGGGGAGGGAGCTGAGGACGTCTGCCCTCCACGGCCACCTCTTTGTCAACTCTGACTTTAGGATCCCTCCATGCAGTGCGGCACGTGCACCAGGCAGGTGGAGTGATTTCAGATGTCACAGCCGGGTGTCGACATAGGGAACATCAGATCTTTGAGAAGCAGCAAGAAGCCGTGCAGACATGTCGTCACCAAGGGGTCCACACTGACCCTATTTCCTAACAGGTGAAACAGGTTTGCGTAGGAGGCACCAAAGAAATGCTGTGAGTCCTACAGGCTGTAGCCAGTTTGTGCTCTGAGCTCAGATGCCTTCCTGGGCTGGAACACGGTGCCCCTGCCCGCTAGCCCTGAGTCAGAGATGCCCGCCTGCGTATAGTGACATGACCCCTCCGTGTCCCCTAGAGGTAAAGCTGTGCTGCTCCTGGTCACTTCCAGTTTTGGAGCTTTAACCCGGGACCTGGCGGTTTGGAATTCGGCTTCAGTTGCTTGTGGTTTATATTCCTGCTGTCCTCTGTCTAGCTGTTTCCCCCCATCTGTTTGTTTCTGTTGCTCTGCCACACTTTGGGGGGCTCTGTGATCCCCTGTCTGAGTGTCTCCCTGCCTATCTCTGTGCATTTGTCCTCGGCTCCCTCCCATAACAACTTACACTTGACAACCAGAAAGCCGTCGTGTGGGGACTCAGAAAGTCTGCAGCCCCAGCTGTTGACAGACGTGGGGACAGCAGGGCTGAGGAGCAGGACAGAGTTTACCTGAAGCGTCGGTAAGGACTGTTCGATGTGAGAAGAGGGCCAAGTGTCTGCAGCATGCAGGCGGCAGGGCCTCTGTGTGTAGACAGGGAAGGCCAGTTAAGCGTCTCGCCTAAGGACTCCCAGCTCCCAAGGGATGCAGCTGGAACTTGGCCCCAGGTCCTGTCCAAGTACAAAAGTTACGGATTTTCACCCATAATACACTTTGGGGGACTTGCCTGTAGAAGTGTATTCTCAGCAAACATTTTTGAATCCAGAAAAACCCGAGGAGGCATTGGAATTTCCTCCTAGAGGTGCTCCAACCCCTCTCACCTGTCTGCTGGGAATTGTTCCCTGACACCACACCAAGAGCCCGTAAGTTAACCAGGCAGGGTCCATGCTGCCCTCCCTGGTTGAGAACATGATGAGTCGAATTCTGATGTTTTGCAAGGTACAATATTCCAGTCTCACCCTGGACAGTAATAGCAGCTGTGTACTTGGTCATTTTTGTGGGCTAATTGTCACCCACTGAGATGTCATGGACACAGAAATTATTCAGTTCACAGTTCCAGAGAGAGCTTGTTGCATCAGGAGATGAATGATACGGCATTGGGAAAAGCCAGGGGAAGCATATTCTGTGTCAGATGCTTTTCATGATTTAATTGCTGCCTGTTCCCAGGCTGCATGGAACTCTGGAAGGCATTTTCTGCGCACAGTCACAAAATGCATCTCAGTATGCAACAAATAACACGTAGCTCTGGGGGTTCTCAGCCAAACTCAATGAAAAGCCTATGCTGGAATGTCATTGTCTGTTGATAAACGCCGCGTGCTCGATGGCAGTCAGTTCTAATTAGATTTATTTTTAAGCTTGGTTTCTATAAATCCTACTGACAGTACACAATAAAATCAAATGATTATTCTAATAGGAAAAATACAAGTGTGCCAGAACCACTTGGACTGCCTTGTTCTGGCTTTTGAGAACCTTGGCTAAGCCCTGTTCTCTTGGGAGGTCTTTCATGGGGCCTTGGAATGTAGCAAAACACTACCCAGGCGAAGAAAAGACAGCTGCCATGCTGACTGCCTAGCATAAATTATTTTTCTACTGATTCCTTAGTTTCAATAGAAGACATTTCTGTTTGCAGAAGGAAATCAAGATACAAACCAGGCTGGTTACCTTCTAGAACACGGCAGACCCCTGGAAACCATGACACCCAAATCCAGGACGTTCTTCTCTCTCCTCCCATTCATACTGTACTGGTCTCGGTCAAAAAAAAGGAGTTCTTGGACAGTAATGCCACTCCTCACGTCCATGAGGAGTGTGACTCACGCCCTCCATGGTATTTTGCTCTGAAACGTGACATGTGGGTGCCATGCCTGGCACGTTCTTTTTGCCTCTTCTGGACTAGCACAAACGTTAGGAGGGGCCTGGCACTGCGTGGGTCTCATCATGGAACCAAGCCTCACCGGTCTCTGCTTTGTACCATCACAATTCTTAAGCTCCTATTCAAATAGGAGCAGCCAGGAGTGAGCCAGACCTCGTAAATGTTAGTAGATAATGATTTGTCTTTAGGAAGGTGAGTACCCCAGCAGTCTGAGTTCCTTGGCCTTCTCATTAAAAGACATTGAGGTTACCTGGAGCGTCTTATCTGGCCAGAGCCTGCAGTCAGGACTCTCAGAACAGAGATGCCCGGTCTTTCTTGGAGCAACAGGCAGTGACCTCATGTTCATTTCCTTGGACTTGGGACTTTGGAGTGAGGGGGCAGGTCGAGGAGATAAGACACTTGGTGGTGTGAGATGTTCCAGACTATCATGTAAAATGCTCGCATCGCTAAGAGAGTTGTCTTGGTGTTCAGTGTTTAGTACCCTTCTGACCAGTACCTGAAATCTCTCCTGAAGTGTTGGTATTATCATTACCTCCATTTCATTGGTTTCTTATAAAATAAAATTAAAAACTAGAATGAAATTCTTAGTAGCCTATCCAACTAATAGGCTGTGCTGTTAAAAAATAATAGCATTGCTCCCTGGAGGAAATGCCTCAGTTTCTCTGCAGCTAGAATTGTCTGCCACCGCCTCTGGGGAGCGTGGATTCGAGTCTTCCACCCTCTGTCTCCCTGGATGGTGAGTTAGGCCAGACGTCCTGTCCAACTCACGTGGGTGTGCAGTGAGCGCTTCCCAAGTATCACCTGTGTGGTCGTCAAAGCCTTCTCCTTCCAGAGGGGATGAGTGCAGCTGAAGCTCATGGTGCTTGTTTTTTCTGAACAGGTTCTTAGCATGATCATCAACGCAGCCTACAAGCCGGGAAGGGTACTCCGAGAGCTACAGCTGGTGGAAGACCCCCGCTGGAATTTCCAGGAGGAGACGCTGAAGGCCAAGTGAGTGTTTTTGATTCTAGAGAGCAAGGGTGTTTGTGAGGCTTCACCAGCTACTTTGAAACTTGTCATTCTTCTTTTTGACATAGCCCAGACAAAAGGTGGTGGTGGGGGGGGGGGGGGTTGGACTGAAGGATGTTCGTTCTCCAGCTCTACACATGACAGGTAGATCTGTTGGCATTTACAGAGTTGCCTTCAGCTGTAGGATTCCTGAGGTGAAGTCGAGATTTGCTCAAGTAACACCTTATTGTATTAAACATTCAGAACAAAAACTTACCATTTCAGAGCCAATAGATTATTTGATCAAAAGGGGAAATAATATGAAGAAAAGGATATCCCTTATCATTTTACTATGCTATGTTCATAAACAACTCTTAATATTTGATATTGTAAAGACTGTCTGCCAAATATAAACGTTCTTTGTGAGTTGACGATTTTAAAGAATAAAAGGCCCCCATATATTTGTTTGTTTGAGTTACCTGAGATGACAGTGGACTCAGGGTTGGTATCTCTTTGGGTAACTTTGTTCTTTTATTTAGAAATAGGCTAATAGGAAAGGTGACATTTGCTTTGCTTTTAGTTTCTTAATCTCTGAAATCGAGAGCAGGAACTGAACCAATTGCTTGAATGCAGTTGTTTATGTATATGAAGATCTTTTTCTCAAGATAATTCCACATGGAATTATTGCTTGGAGTTCATGAGAGGGCTTTTAGTATTTATGGTTTTCAAATAGGCTACATTTTACTGGTTGACTTCTTAAATACCATTTAGATGTAATATTTAAGAAATGCTTTGTTTACATGGTAAAAGAGTGAATTGTTTTTTCAATGGCTAGTGCATGTCTGTAAGCCCTCCTTTGGAGAAGACCCCTGTACTTGTCATAGGGAAAATGGAGAATTATTAAATAATTTGTAATGACCAATAACATTTTCCTCTTTCGTTAACTCATCTTCGTACTGAGCAGAGATATTGAGAGAGGTGTTGATGCTCAGCCTTCCAGCCTGGTACCTGTGTCATTTTTGGACAGCTCTCGAATCTTAGATTCAGCAAAAGTCATTTATGGTCAAATCGTACTCTGCCAAATCACAAAAGTGAAGCAGAATGTGTGTAGGTAAGGAGAGGGTTTATTTGTTTAGAAGGTCTGATGATTAAGTTTGTGAACTCGCCCTAGAAACAGTGCTACGTACCTCCTTGCCGAATGTCACCGGGTCACCTTCTAGGTCCTCCCCTTGGGAAGCTGTGCACCGATGCCAGCACCTGGTGCACCCTTCAGAGCAATTTTGGAACTCTTTTTCTGGAATGGCCATCAGCATTGTCATTATACAGGGTCTGACAATTAAATTTACAAACTTGTTCTAGAAAAAGTGCTACAGGCCTCGTTGCGGAGTATGACCATGGTCACCAGATGGTCAAACAGAGTGCTTCAAAGGGGACCATAATGATCTTCAGCAATGAAGTGTGTGGCACTTCTTAGGATAAGTCCTTGAACATAATTGTCTGACCTTATAAAGTAGCGTGCCAAGGAATTCATTGCTACATTTTATCATTTCCTTCTTTCTCAAGAAATATTTAAATGACTATTATCAATCTACTAGTCCATATTTTCCTGCTTTATGTAAGGAGGAGATTATAGGTAATAGTAGAACATTTTCTTATAAAACTCACATTAGTGGTGGGGGCAGAAAACTCAAGCATGTTTATGTAGAGAAATCCTTCTTATATTAAAACTTTTTGGAGGGGTCAGTGGTGGAGGGATGATGAGAAATGATTTAATGGATTCGATGTGTATTACTTGGGTGATGAATACCCTAAATACTCAAGTTCACTGACTATGTAATCTATGAATATAATAAAACTGCACTTGTACCCCATAAATATATACACACTTCTAAAAATAACAAATGCAAAACAAATCCCAATTTTTCTGCAAAATTCCATACAGTTCCAATACACCCAGTGAACATGGAACTAAGAATACAAAAGTCCTAAATTCCATTTAACTCTTCCCCTGCCCCTCCGTCAGCCAAAAGCTTGCTCCAGACACTAAAATGATGAGAGAGCTCATTTCTCAAGTGTTGCAACTCATTTTCATGTTACCGGGTCGATCAGAGCTTTTATTAAATCCAGCCTGATACAATCAAAACAGACATGGCGAAAATCCAGCCCTGCAGAACCATAAAGGTGACGTATTACCTATTATATCAAATACGACAGTAAGTTCCACAGCAAAGTCTTACACAGCAAGTTATAATGAGAAAATGTCTATGTGGCTGTGGTTTCAGCCATGCTGGATCATAGTAGCATCTCACAGCAGCCGCTAATGATGGTAGGTTTACAGTAGGCAGGAGCTTTCCCGCGAAAATACGGCGCGTTGAGTCACTGCTTTCCTTCTGATGTAAAATGACAACTTTTTAGATCCTGACAACTTTGCTATTTTCTTTGGTGCAAATGGGAGGAGGGAGAGAGAGAGCTTCTTGCTTAGTTACCTGAAAGGCAGAAATGTTTTCTATCATGAATAAATTAGCTCACAAGAGGAGAGACCCACATTGAAGGCCTTCATTTCTCTTGGTTGATTGTTGGGAGCTGAACTATAAAATCATCAAGAGCGTTTTCGGAAGAGCAGATGTGAGGTTGTCCGCGGGGCAGTGTGAACTCTGTCCCTGGACAACTGGGGTTCCTGCCGGATTCCTCTCCTACTTGAAGAGAGCAAAGGCCCGTTTACTTGAGAGGATGAAGGTATCTTTGAAAAGATTTTGGCCTATAAATATAATAAAAACTTACATTTTTCACCACATGTGGGATATACCATCTTCCCAGCAGGGCTGTTACTTAATGCAACTAAGGTGGTCGTGAGAACCAGCCACCCAAAGCTGGGTCCCCGAGCTCCTTCTCAAGGGCAAGGACAGGGGAGGTTTCGACCTGGGGGGCCAAGGGAGGCCTTAGGAGAAAGAGCAGTCATGCACGTCCGTAAGCCTCGAAGTGTGGTCTTACCTACGCGAGGCTGGGTTAGGTCTCACCACGCAGAAAGCCGAGCTTGGCGCCTCAGAAGGACTGAGGAGGAAGGGAGTGCCCAGGGGCTGAAATAGGAGAGACCGCGGAAGAAATATAAAGAACATTTTTCTCCCAAGTTAGAATTTAATTATTTTGCTGTCGATAGGCTCGAAAAGCAATTTATTCATGGAAAAGCATTTTTCCAGTGTTTTGGAAAGACATAAAAGAAGACCAGGTTGAAGTTTCTCATTTCAGTATGTTTGTGGGACGTGAACCTATGGTCTGTGGCCGACTGAAACGTGCATCGCGATTTGGTGCCTGTGAGAGCTTTAGAACTGTGTTGAAAGGTGATCGAAACTTACTTTCCAGTGCTCATGTTTTCAGCCAGACGTTATACACATCGTATTGCCAGCAATGTGTGGATACTGGCTTAGTACCTTTTCTTCCAACAGGAGCCCATCCAGTCTGCTCTCCGACACGCTGGTAGCTGGTCTTACATTGGCAACTTCACTGTATGTGTTTTTTCTTGACACAGGAGAAAGATTTTTTTTCAAAAGTGACGAGTAACAAATGACAATGTCCGGATTCCAGAAGCAAGGGAGGGAGGGGCCCTAATTTTTATTAGTTTTCATTCAGTCGTTATGGTCAAGGAAAGCAGCTTTGCCTTTCCCCTCTGCTGTTACCAGGCCATGGGGAAGACACGAGATTAATTAATATTTCAGTACTGTGGCAGGAGAGTAGCCAGTGTCGGTTGTAGTTGTAGGATTCAGATGCCATGAAATTGACTCATTGTGGGTGAGTATAAATGCTGCTTGAATTTCCAGATCTTGCTTTTCTGGTGCACTGAAACAGTTCACGGGGAAAGCTTCCCTGCCTTCAGTTCAGCCTGGTCTCTTGAAGATGCCCTCGGAGAGTCGCTGGGAAGAGTGAGCTGAGCAAGGGAAGGTGGGCGGCGTGCAGCAGGAGAAGCCAGGAGGCGCTGGCAGACTGTCCTGGTCCCCTCGTGTCACCGCCTCTCCTCCCGAGCTGTGCAGCTGCCTGTGTCAGGACAGATCAGGGAGCGTCAGGCTGGGTGGCCGGAGCAGACACCTCGATCTTCTCACAGCTCTGGAAGCGGCAAATCCAGGATGAAGGCGCAGGGGTTGGCTCCCTCTCCTGAGGCCCCTCTCTGGCTTTTAGTTGAGTGCCCCCCACATGGCCTCTTCTCTGTGCAAACGCACACACTGCATCTTCAGCCTGCCTTGGAAGGCATCCTTCCTGTTGGATGCCCCACCTGTACGGCCTCATCCACCTTCACTCCCTCCGTAAAGGCCCCACCGTCAGTTACATCCCCGGGGGCTGGGCCCGCTGTCTGCGTCTGGGAGGCCCCCTGGTCAGTCTGTATCGATCGAGAGTGAAAGTCTCCTGTGAGAGTGTCCTCAGTTGGGTTCATTTAGGGTTTTAATAGGAGAAATGCATTTTATTGTCCCTAATGTGCAAAGACCTCCATCTAACCAGAAGTAAAAGTCCGTAGGAGGGACTGTTGTCCCCATGTCTACACTGCTCTCTCGGGGGTCTGACTCCATCCACCGCCCTTCACCCCATCACGGTGCGAGTCTGTGGGGACTCGCTGCAGGTGCCCATTCAGAAAGGGTTCCATCTGTTGCTTTTGGGGGAGAAAACCACAACCTTGGTGGCAGGAGAGAGCAGGTGGTTTGTCTGGAAGTTTAGTCCACAGTGAAATCTTTCGCTTCCCCGCCTAGAGGGGAAAGGGGTGGTAAGTGGTTAGAGATGCTGGGGTTCTCCCTTCCACTCCTGCTCACCCACCTGAGGCCATTCTAGCTGGTGTGTCGGCATGATTGGGAGTCCTCACCTAGTCTTCAGGTCCCAGGTGGCTGCTGTGCGCTTTCTGTGGGTCTTGAGTTTTTAAGTTTTACCTTTATAGAAATCTATTGTATTTCTCTCCTTTTAAACATGACCTTGCTTACCTATCACATTCTGCATAGATGCCATTTATCAATAATGGAAATTGTCCTAATTTCAACAACAAGACGCGAAGTCTTGACAAAGGCAGCGTTTCAGTATTCTGAATTTACACGGAGTTCAAGGCAGAATCATATTCCCATGTGCCATCATCTGTTTCAAAAATGAAATGTCACAGCAGCAAGACAATATCCATTATATCTCATTGACTTTGAGATCCCTGCCCATTAGGTGTGTACCGGACACTGCTAATCTTTGGTGTGAAATTATATGAAGCACAGTAAGGAAGTGCTGAACAACATCTTTATTGCTATGGATTCTGTGTTTTAGCATATTTTGTGCATGCCAGCATTTCTTAAAAATGTTTTTGTGAGAGAATAAGAAGTATGAACACAAGTAAAATGGAAATCGCTCAAGATATGCCTCATTGTCAGAAAGCCAAGGGGCTGTGTGTGGAGGAAGCCAGGCAGGACAGGTCTGGGTGACCATCTGGTCCTCCCACTCACTGCTTTGCCCTTTGTGTTTTCTAGGTACCGAGGCAAAACGTACAGGGCTGTGGTTAAGATCGTACGAACGTCTGACCAAGTAGCCAATTTCTGCCGCCGGGTCTGTGCCAAGCTGGAGTGCTGCCCGAATCTGTTCAGCCCTGCACTGGTCTCTGAGAACTGCCCAGAGAACTGCTCCGTGCACACCAAAACCAAGTACAGTGAGTAAAGCCAGGAGGCGGGGCTCTGAGCGCCGTGGATCTGGTTTCATTTTCTTCTCTCAAACCTTTCCCATAGGAATTGCTAGGGAAGGATCTTTTAAAAAATTTGCTATAGCAGGTACATGCGTGTTTTTACTCCAGCTAGGGAAGGGATGGGCTGAGTACGAGCAGGATGCATCACCTCTGGTGGGCCTGGGAAGAATTGGCACATGTGTGCTGCCCTGTATGTCGGGGTTCATGGCCTGGGCAAGAATGAGCACGTGTGTGTTGCCCTGGATGTCGGGGTTCATGGCCTGGGAAGAATGAGCACGTGTGTGCTGCCCTGGATGTCAGGGGGTTCATGGACTCAAGAGCAGTGTGGCTGGAAGGAGACTGTCAGTCAACTGATCGTCAGGGATGACTGGGAACCCCGGTGACTCTCGGCCCTCACATTGAGACGTGGCAACGATTCTCTCTTTGCCCTTTACCCAAGTCCACTCTCTGTGGCGACCTCCCCTGTTCAAACTCTCCCACCCCTTTCCTACTGCCCTTCTCCTCCACCTGTGGCAGCTGCTCTCAGACCCTTGCACCTCGCTGCCTCAAGCCAAAACACTGTCTGTCTCCAGTGCTGAGCTTCCTATGTCCTCCTCTGTCCCTTCTAATCCAAGGGGCAATGACCAGCTTCCGTGCCGTGGCGTCTCTTCCCCTTCCTGCGGAGGCATCTGTCCTCTGGATGAAGGCCGGCTGCTGTCTCGGGGCTGATGGCCTTGTTTAACTTCAGTGGCCTCCTTAAAGGACCTGCCGTCTCCAGATCAGTCACAGTGGGGCGTTGGGCTCCAACAACAGATTGAGGGGGACGTGGTTCAGCCCATGACCCCTTCTGAATGTGAGGCCCTGGAGGAGTGTTCGCAGCCGGGGGGGCTGTTTTCTCAGAATGAATTCCTAAGGCATGTTGGTGACATGTCTTGAGTTTTACTGTCCCCAGTGAAAGGATGGTCTCTGTCCCTCTCTCCTCCCTCCGTCCGAGTGTGTCCCTACACACGTAGCCTTCAGTAAAGCTTCTACTCTCCCTTCTCTCCACAGCCTATTATTACGGCAAGAGGAAGAAGATCAGTAAGCCCCCCATTGGGGAAGGCAGCGTCGAAGGGGGACACCCCAAGCCAGCCAGGCGGAGGAAGCGGCGGAAATCCATCTTTGTGCAGAAGAAACGGAGATCTTCCACCGTGGACTTGGCCACAGGCTCGGGGGAGGTACGTCCCTCCCAAACACGCCTTCTGAGATTCCACTGGGGTGCCCAGGCCCCACCAGCAGGTGTGGCAGCTCTGTCACCAAGGCAGCAGCTGAAGTGTGCACCCACTCCTTACTTGTGGACAGCAGATTTAACGTGTCCAGTTACTTTGGCTGAAAGGGCCACGTTGGGACGATCAGGTCCATCCTCGGCCACCTCCCAGGAGAGACCTTGCTCTCTGGGTGGCTGGAGCCCAGATCTTGCCCTCGGGCCCCCCTGTGGCATCCACCAGGCCCCTCTCCACCACCCCCTTCAGTGCCTCTCTCTGCTTCCCAGGAGAGTGAAGAGGATGACGCAGACGCCATGGACGATGACACGGCAAGTGAGGAGACAGGCTCTGAGCTCCGCGATGACCAGACAGACACCTCTTCCGCAGAGGTGCCCTCGACCCGGCCCCGGAGGGCCGTCACCCTGAGGAGCGGCTCAGAGCCTGCACCCCGGCCGCCCATGGAGAGGACACGGAGGGGCCGCAGAGCACCAGCCGCCTCCTCTGCAGAGGAGGGAGAGACGTGCCCACCTGCCAGACCCGAGGGGGTAGAGGTGAGGCCTGGGGCAGAGGGCTGCTGTTCAAGGCTGCGATCTGGGGAAGCCAGACCTGAGGGGGCAGAGGTGAGGCCCAGGGGCAGAGGGCTGCCACGCACTTCTGAGAAGGAGCACGCTGCTGTTCAAGGCTGCGATCTGAGGAAACCTATTTAAAATATTCAGAGTAGCAGCCATGGCTGTAACCAAATTCCTAAGTCAGGGACAGATGCTGGTAAGTCTGCCTCTTTGCAAAGGATATCGTCCCCATCAGAGTGCAGTTCTGGGGGCAGTCACAACATCACTGGAGTCCCCAGGCCCTTTCACTACTGGGTTTCCAGAATTTCCGTTTCTGCATCTCCCATCACCAACCTTGCATTTTGTTCCCCTTTAGAAGAAGCCTCTGTGGTATCATAAAGTATTAAATCAGTGTGTCAAGTCTCCCTAAGCCTGTAGTGGCACTGATGTCACACAGAGTGGTGGGGAGCAGCTGGCGCCCCGGGCGTGTCAGCCGTACCCCAGCAGCCCTCGTCCCTCACCAGAGGGCACCATTCATAATGGGTTCAAGAGTGACTCTTACCGCACCTATTTTCTTAACCTCTGAGGGCACACGTGTCATCTCCAGCAAGGCCTCTGGCCGAGATGCTAAGAAACTCCCCAAAGAGTTTGGGCACCTTGCTCAGGAGCTCAATGGGAGGAGCCAGGTGCTCGTGGCCCAGGAAGGAGGCTCGGGTCAGGCCCGCAGCGTGTTGGGAGGGCATGGCTGACCCCACAGTGGCTGAGGTCCTGCCTCTGCCTCCCCTGCAGGACACAAAACAGGAAGATGAGGAGAGGCTGGTTTTGGAGAGCAACCCGTTGGAGTGGACGGTCACCGATGTGGTGCGGTTTATCAAGCTGACAGACTGCGCCCCCTTGGCCAAGATATTTCAGGAGCAGGTACGCAGCTCGCTGTGTGTTTGGTGCTTTGTGTTACAAACTCTGGGTCTCAAAGAAGCCTCCCGTGCTAGCTGGCATCCTCGTGACTGCCAGGTGGGGGCCCAGGGCCAGGGCCCACTTGGCCTGTGTGGCAGACCCAGCTCCTGGGAGGCCCCACCTCTCTCCTCTTGCTCCTCACTGATCCTGTGGCCAGGGAGGTGAGTCCAGGACCCCCTCAGCCCCCACCAACCTCACAGCAGGGGGCTTTTTACCATCAGGCAGGGATGGCCATCCCTACTTGGCCTTTCCAGATCTACCTTTTTAGGGGTTGGTGCCTGGTTACGGCCCGACCAGGCTGGAAGTCAGCTGCTCACTGAGCCTCTGCTGGTGTGGGTGGGGCCAGCAGGTTTTCCCTGGGACGTCCAGCTTCAGGGAGCTGCTGGTGTCTGGAAGTGTTTGTCTGGCTGGGTCAGCCCTCAGTGGGTCCTTTGGCTAGAGGGACCAGGCTTCTTAGGGCCTCTTTTTGTCTCTGCCATTTGGAGAGCTTGGGTTGCCACCTTCAGCTCCAAATCTTGGCTCTATGAGGCACACAGACAAACAAGGAAAGCAGCCGCTCAGGTCACTGACCGGGGATCCACAGCCCCAGGCCGGTCTGCCCTCTTCCGTCCACCTTCCAGGGTCCTCCATTTGTCAAATATATAGTTTCTGGGGGGTATTAGTTATGCCTAATGAGATGAGTAGGGCACAGTGTATCTGCTGGACTTTTCCATAGTAGAAGAAGCCATCTGTCCACTGTGGTTTATTTAATGCCACATTCATCACTGTTTTCTTACCTTCTTCACTTCTTTCTTCATCAACTACTTTAAAACCTATGATGTTGTGATGAACAAATGCACAAACAATCCGTATAACTCCTACTGTCAAGGAGTCTGTAATCCAGCAGCTGAAATGATCGTAGTCAGCTAAAATGTAAGACCTGTAACAATGTGTACTAAGAAAGAAGAGAGGGTTTTTATTTTCCTTTTCCCTTAAATTAGCATGAAAAGGAGTTGCTGCTGTGTTGTTACACACACACACCCCCTTGCGCCCTGGTCCCTGACCTCACATGCAGGCTTCAGGTTCAGCTCTTGGTCTGGCTGTAGCCTGTGCAGAGCTTGTTGAAATTTGTTGCATTATCTTGCAGTATAAATATCTGTCTCCAAAGACCCTCTGTTTAAAAATACACTGTTTTCCATATTGTAAATTAAAGACATGTTTATTCAGGCTCTGTTTTTATAGACTATATCAACTGGTAGTCTAGAAAGAAAATATTTCGAGCATTCAATCAGGGGAAAAATGAAAGGACTGCGATTTCCCACAGACCCAGGGAAGCTCTCTCCTTTTCTGAAAAGAGCAAATTAATACGGTTCTTGCCCTGAGAGGTCCGTCACCCCGTGTCCAGGAAAGTCCAGAGAAGATGTAGTTCATCTGCTCGACCACTGGGGCCCTCCTGGGCACCGCTGAGTCCATGCTGAAGGAATACATGAGGCTAGAGCGGAGGGCCAGCTGCACCTTCTGATGCTCCTTGCACGTCCTCCCACGGCACCTCTGACTACAAACAGGGAGAAGCCCCATCAGGTCTCAAGAACCTGGGGGAGGAGCTCGTCCCTTCTGTTCCACACCCAAGCAGGAAGGAAAAGAATTCTGAGCAATGGGAAGGCTTACATGATTTGGGGATTGCTGATAGCAGGTTGATAGAGACAGGCCAGCATCCAGCTTAAAGTGTAGCCTAAAACAATGTTTGTCCAGACTGAGATTTATCGGTGGTGGTGCTGTAAGAAAAGCGTGGTACCCAAACACGTGACCAATGCTGCTGGCACAGGCTTTAACGTACTAACCTGACCTGTGGGTTGGTGCATTCACTGACAGACACTGACTGAGCGCCTGTTATGTGCCTTGTGGTGTCCAAACATTCGATATGGGATGTGGCCTCTTCTGTCACCTAGCATTTTGTTTCTGTTTTGTTTTTATTTTGAAGTTAAAATGCCCACTTTTAACTAAAAAATATTTTTTTAGTTGATCCAGAACAAAGGACAGATATCTCACTTCTAGAATCCACGTTAGGTTACAGGAGCTCAAGACCCTTGTGCTGGGAATGGTTAACAAGCTGGTGTGTCCGTGCTGGTACAAGTTCTCAGCAATAAGCGAGAAAGTGAAACAAAGCAGATTTGGGGGAGGCCGGAAGGTCCACTCACACGAGTCTCACGCTGCCGTGTCCCTGCACCTACACTTGGTGACATTTCACAACCCCACATGCAGATTGAGCAGTTGGTGATGCCTCCCTCCAGGGTGCTCTGCTAACCTCAGGTGAGAGCGTGGCCCTGCTACCTCCTCATTTCTCTCATGAGAAAGAAAAATAAGTGAGCTGTAACTGATAATCGTTGTATTCCTGTTTAATGTTACATTTCACATCAGGCAGTTTCACCTGTCGTAATAAAAAGCCATTATCCACTGGGCTTTCTGGAGCATGTGAGCACTTGGGTCCTTTTCTGTTCTGTCAGACCTTTAATTACTATTAATTTTTCCTAATTTGTTCTATCGTCTTTTAGCCCCAGCTCTGACTTGGTGAGGCCTCCTCTGAGCTATGAAAGAGGAGGAAGCTGGAGATTTTATTCCCCAGGCTGTGAGACCCCAGTGAACAGAGTGGCCACAGACGTGTGTGTTCATGCCCCGGGTGTAGTAAATTCAGAGATTATTATAATCACCAGGAGCATTTGCAAAAATTACAAACTTCCCATTATTCCCTTCGCCAGCATCCATATACCTTTTATTTCTAAAATGTCATGGCAACTACTTAAAAATTCTATACCCTATAATTTTACGCTACAAACCTATACACTATGAAGTAAAAATCCACCCAATCTATAACTAAGAAAACACAAAACTCTCAATAAAATTTTTCCCATTCTTTAACTTTGATGAATCAGAGATCTATGATAAGCAGGCTGCTGAAGTGAATGGTTTACTTCAATAAAATAATGTCTCAGCATAGTTTACGGGTTTAGTATGATCTGAGACTGTTCCCTCCTCTCTCTACTTCTGTAGACCTGACACCTCCCCTGGGAACCACCAGGTCTTCCACCAAACTGTCTCCCAGAGTGAATTTAATTCCTTCACGTGCTAAATAATGTTTGGTTGTATGTCTTATCATATTTCATTTCTTTACAAGTTTGTAGCTGTCCGTTTATGGCAGTTCTATGTTTAACATAACAAGTGATCTGCCAGGGAGTCTGGATTGCATAGGAGCAGAGTTATAAAAATGGCATCAACTGTGAGTTCTGCTGTGCCATCCACATAATCCTTGAAAGGAAAAGGACCTTATGAACCTAAACAAGAGCTACATCTGAGGGGCGGTAGGCGGGGCTGCTGCCTCGGAGCCTGGCTTTTTACACCGCCATTATGATTATTCTCCTGTTTTGCCCAATTTTTCACCCAAGTACTGTGCTGTCTTCCTGCTCCACTGTCAGCTGGTCAAGTGGCTCTTGGTGACCTGTGGTCACAGTGCACATCAATCAGCCCCAATGTTAGGGTCACTGATGCCCCCCACTGTCCGGCGCACCATGGTGGACTGATCCTCCAACTGCCAAACCCAGTGCCTTTCAGTGGGCAGTGCCGAACTGCAGTGTCTGCAAATCAGAGGTGGGATTTTATTCCCGGCAGCACAGTCTTCTCCAGGGGGTCACACTGGGAATTCTTTTTCACGTCACTTCGGGAGCTGGGAGCCCAGAGCGGGCAGTGCAGGTCCTTCAGCAGGTCAACTAGGGACAGGCTGCATGTTAGCCACTTCCCCCTCTCCTGGTGTCAGGCCCAGTTGTCACTTAACTCTTTCCAGCCAAAATGCAGGGTGAAGAGGCTGTAATTCTAGCAGGGACCATGGCCTGTGCCCCGTGCCCAGGTCTGCATCTCTCTGGGCCAGGGTTTCCGCTCTGGGTTTCTCCTTGGCTCGGTCCCCCATGTGCAGGGGTTTCCGCGAGAGACGCAGAGAAACCCCGAGGCACTAGTCACCAGCTCCCAAGGGGGGCCGTTCCAAGTGTGGCCTCCATGGCTTCCTGTTGAGG
Organism: Loris lydekkerianus; assembly: GCA_963574355.1. Classification (NCBI taxonomy): domain Eukaryota; kingdom Metazoa; phylum Chordata; class Mammalia; order Primates; family Lorisidae; genus Loris; species Loris lydekkerianus. The sequence goes on from CAUYPK010144221.1 coordinate 59,732, forward strand.
AGGCCCACACCAGGGATTTGAACTGTGCAGCCTCACAGCGAGACAGACCCCGTTCACACCGTTCCCTTTTCCCATCCCACCGGTTGCCTTTTGAAGCAGTTATTAAAACCCAGAGCTGGTGATGACCGTGATTTAAAGGACGTGCACACTCCTAAGTACCTGGCATGTAGCTCGTGGGTTCTTAGAAATTATTTGCTGACATAATTCTGTGCCACTCACTCTGAAGTCTGATGGGCCCTCTCTCACCTTCGTGCCTTTGCAGATTAAAAAGGAAAATGCCAACTGGGATAGAGCCAGCAGATGGAATTCACTCGCTAGCTTTTTTATTTTTCTTTTTTACCTCTCTTTAAATAATGCCATTCTAAATTCTCTAGTTAAAGCACATTTTAAAATTACTAACCAGGCTTCTGGGAAAGTGCTGAGTGCCCCAAGCCTCGTCTATTTTATAATTCTCTTCCATAATTTCAAAACAGGAAGCTCAGATATATAGATTATAATAAATTCCCCCACTCTGGAAACTGCAACCCTGGGAAATAGAAGCCCCAGCTTGTGCAGTCCCCGCTGTAAGTGCGGCCTCTGAGTCTTCCATCCACGTGCCCTCACGGCCATCGCTATCTGCACACATCGTCCTGCCCGACTGGCGCTAGCGTCTGGAACGTGACAGGCACCCGCAACTTTCTGGTGATCAGTCTCCTCCGAGTCTGCACTGCTCAGGCTGCAGGCCCTGCGTTTCCCTGTAGCAAGTGTGTCGGAGGACTCTCGTTGCAATGAGAATTTATAGAGTCACCTCTGTGTGTGAGGCACTTTGTTAAAAGCTGCCTGAAACGAAGACAAATAAGAAGGCCCACAGTGCTAAACGCTCACTCTCAGGTCAGTGGCTGCAACGTCGTTAGCAGACGTATGTAAGGAAGTAAAACTGGTATCAGCAGAGAGAGGTTGTAGATTTAAGTGGAGACGTTGAGGAAGAGCCAGCACGAGCAAGGCTGTGACTGCGGCAGGCCAAGCAGGCCGCCTTCAGCTGAGCAGAGGGAAGGCGAGGGCTCTTTGCAGGTGGATTGGAGCCGAGTGGGCTGAGGGCCGAGGTCCTTAGGCTGGATGGCAGATGGCGGCTGTGGGTTAGGAAAGTTGACCCCAGGAGCAGGGATACATCATGCCCGCATGGTCATCCGAGGAAGGAAACCAAATTCCCGTTTAACCTCAAGGCCTAACTTCATTTCCAACGCGTCTTATGACATGTATTCGTTCAGGGGATACTGGAGTGTCTCTTGTGTGCCCAGCACTGTGCCAGGGACTAACAAATGAGTCCTGGATGACTCGAGGTCCAATGAGCTCAGAATCTCTCCAGATGCCACATTGACTCTCTGTGTCTGTGTCACAAAGTAGAAGACGGGGAGAGGGGTGACCTTGAACCCTCCACTGCCGCGTTGGAGACCTGCAGTCAGCCCTCGCACTGACACCTGAGTTTCTGTCTCCTGTGTATCCACAGCTTGATCAAGTGAGCACTCACCTCCCTCGTTTCTTCCCATGTCAGATTTCCATAAGAGGATCCAGCGTCTTTAGGAGTCGGGGACTTGCCTGTAAGGGGCTCCTCCCTTGGTCCCCATCACAAAGCTCTCGGGGTGGGGGTGCCATGTTCCTGCTCCCCCGACAGGTGGCAAAGCTCTCCCTGTGGGGCCTGACTCTCCTCTTTGGCGTACTGGGGAGCCCCCGCCCTCTCCTCCCACTCTGCTTTCTGTGCTCTGCTCCGTCACCCTGGCCTTTACCCATCCAGCGACTTAGCTTTACTGAGGCCAGTTCTTCAGTTCTGAATGAGGGGTTCATTCAGCTGGTGTGGACAGAGCCTTGTTCTGTGCTGGGCAGATGTCTCTCCAGGTGCTCGGCAAAGAGCAAAGGTAACAAACACACAGCAGACAACCACACAGCCCTGGCCCTGGCAGGTGCCTCCTTGGAAGACAGTTTCAGTGCAACTCCCCAGCAGGGGCCAGAGCCCAATCCTGGGGCCTCCAGCTCTTCCGTCCTCTGGCTGCAGATGGCTTCTGTCCCTGGTATCCACTCTGGTGTCTGACATGCTCCGATATTTAATTCAATGAATATTTTACAGTTAAATTAAAATAACTTTCAGGCGTGGTAGCTCACGCTGTATCCCAGCACTTGGGAGGCTGAGGGAGGTGGATTGCCTGAGCTCACAAGTTCGAGACCAGCCTGAGCAAGAGCCAGACTCCTCTAAAAACGGGGGCACAGGCCGGGCAGTCACCACCACCTCGCCTGAGGGCTTCCTCCTGGCCCCACTTCCCTTTATTTCTGCCATAGGTGGAACCTGTTCTGAAGTTTGTGCTTATCGTTCTCTTATTTGATTTTCTCTTATAAACTTTTACTAGGTGATGCCAAACTGTTTTCCAGAATAGTAAAGCAACTACATTTCCGTCAGTAGGGTGTAGGAGGTTACCGAACGTAAACGCTGATGTCAGGGCCTGGCACTGTCAGCCTTCTTCATGTCTGTGGCCGTAAAACTGCCTTCTGTTGTGGGCTCAGGGTGGATTTTCCTGATTCCTGACGAGCATCTTTTCCTGTTTTCACCGTGTTTATTCTATTAGTGACTTGGTTTCTCGTGCCTCTTGTCTGTGTTATTTATACTCCTGTCACTGGCATGTGCTTCCTTGGGCGCATCGAATGCTGCTGCCATCCTTTGCCAGTTACGCACAGAGCACGTGTTTGCTCCTGTCTGTCGCTCGTTTACCCACTTCCTGGGGCCCTGCCGTGAGCCCGCCAGTGGGCTGTGGTCCCGGCCAGTGCTATCTCTTGGCTGACTCGGTTGGGGACCTCCTGGTAAAATCTCCTTCCTTTCCAACTGTCATGCCTTTCCCACCCTGTGTCCTAATTCATTTTGGTCTGTTGTAGCCAACGTTAGCCAGAGAGGCTCAGATCTGTCACTGTCACTTACCCTCGTAAATCCATTGAAGAGTGACCTCTTACTACACATCTCAGAGTAAGTTCTAAGTTCCTGGGTTAGTGTCTCCTCACTTCCCTGGAATTCCACGGCTTATCCTTAATCATTCCCACTGGTCCCTTGGGTCTCAGTTTAAGCACTGCCTAATCTCAAAATCTGACACCCCTAGACGACCAACTTGGTGGCCCATCCTATTTGGGCCCTTAGCTTTGTGTTCATGCTTTAATCTTCCTGTTGCATATACAAGGTTGGTTAAGTTCATGAACTCACCCTAGACAAAGTGCTGTGTGCCTCCTTGCTGAGTATAATTACAGTCACCTTCAAAGGTGTGCAGTGAGGCCAGTGCCTACTCTACCCTTTAAAGGAAATTTTGGAACTTTTTCTGGAATGGCCATCAGAGCTGTCATCTTAGGAGGTTTGAAAATTATATTCGAGAACTTATCCTAGAAAAATTGCTTTGAAGGGTGGACTAGGTGCTGGCATTGTTTCATAGCTTCTCAAGCGGGGCGTGGGGGTGCCTCGAAGGTGACCATAGTGATACTCAGCAATGAGGTATGCTGCACTTTGATTTCGTAAATCTGTGTATCCTCAGGTTCCTGGAATCTCCCAAGAGGGGCCATTCCCTGGGTTCAGCACAATATTCCCAGAGGCCGTCTGAGTGCCTGGCGCTCAGTAGCTGTTCAATAAATGTCCAGTAAACAAATAAATGAGTGGCCCCCTCCATAAATGTGCTGTGCGCATTGACCGTCTGCACGGAAATCATCTGTGAGAGTGAGGGCTGAAAACCTTACAGGGTGGATTTTTAATGGGCATTGACTCTCTATGCCCAGATGGCCAGCATGACCAAGGGTGAATGTTATAGCCTGGGCTACAATTTTGCCTCCAAAGCTTAATAGAAGAAAGCCACAATTCTAGTTCCAGTGCTATTTGGAAGCATAGTTAGACCACCTGGCTTTTCTGGGCATTAATTTCTACCTCAAAAGTAAACATCCATTTCCTAGAATAAGTTTCAGTTCTCTTGTGACCTGCACTCTTGATGGCAGTGAACATAACAGGTAAGCCGCCTGCGCACGGTTTTATGTCGTGGTGCACTGCCTACATAAAATGTATTTCTGTGAGGCCCATGAAGAAATGTATTTTTGTGAGGCCCTGGAAGACTTTGTGTCTTGACACCTATGCCCTCTCTGTCCATTTTGATCTAATATATTTAGATGTGGCTTTGAAAGTGGAATTGGCCAGCAGGTCCCAGGCCAGGGATAGGCTTGCTGGGTCCTTCCAGGTGTCCTGATGACTGTCAGCCTTAGCGATGACATTGAAAAGAAGGTGAAATAGCATGTAGCGCTCTAGAAAAAAGGGGGGTGGAAATGGCATAAATACAGCATGAGAAACACCGGGCAGCTCGTACAGTCTGCCTCCTGGTGTGGTGCAGACACGGGTCCGCTCACTGGGCAGCTCGTACAGCCTGCCTCTCCTGCTGTCGGTGCAGACACGGGTCCGCTCACTGGGCAGCTTGTACAGTCTGCCTCTCCTGCTGTCGGTGCAGACACGGGTCCACTCGCTGGGCAGCTTGTACAGCCTGCCTCTCCTGCTGTCGGTGCAGACACGGGTCCGCTCGCTGGGCAGCTTGTACAGTCTGCCTCTCCTGCTGTCGGTGCAGACACGGGTCTGCTCACCTGGTGGTTTGGGGTGGTCACATTTGGGTCTTGGCTGAGACAGGGCTTGAAGCCGAATACAACATAGCTGGCGCTTGTTTGTAATCTTAAATAATAAACTTGCACTGATACTTTCTAATTTAGAGCTTCACTTTTACTGCTGCACTTAGTAGGGGAGATGTGGCTTTGGAATGTGATCAGATGGAAAACTGCTTGCGTTTAACATGAGTCTCCTCAAGCCTGCCATGTTTGCACACTTTGTCTTGCTTTAGAGATTTTCAAGACAGTTAAACTAGTTCCTGGTTTAAGAAAATAAGTGGCCTGTGCGACGTCACTGTTTGGCGAGCTGTTGCTCGGCTGTTCTGCCCTGTGGCTTAGGGCAGCACGAGGCAGGAATTCTGCTCTGCTGAGCTGGTTCACACTCTCCTTCTACCACTGACCGCCCCCATTACCTGCGGCCCACAGTCCCTCCGACTGCGGAGACAGTCCTGCTTAAGGGAAAGGGAAGTTGTTCTCCAGCTCAGCAGTCCAATCAAGGACGTTGACGTGGATAAACCAGATTGTTACAGGAAGGAAGCTAGTGAGGAGACAGGGCAGGCCTGGGGAACCATCTAAGAGCTTTGGGGTGAGTCTTTGTAACACTGAACTGTACCAAGTTCAGTTCAACAGTCATTTAATGAATATCTTCATGGTGTGGGACCCTGTGTAAGCAGGGCTGGATGAGGCAGGCTGGGGCAGCAGACCTGTGTACAGTGACATCACACAACGGGCAATGTTTGCCTATCAGAGAGAGAGTGTGTGTGTGTATCTCTGCAGGAGGACTCTGCTGTGCAGCTGGCGTGTCTTTCCTTGGGCACCTCTTCACCTGTCCTGGTAGTTCAGTGTCAGACTCAGCAAGGAAACAAGAGAGTTTTCTCTTTCAGCAGAGAGTCCTCTGCTAGTGCTCAGATTAAGTCACAGCATCACATAGGCAGGACCTGGCCTGGCCTGGCGGGGGCTGGGTGAGGGTTTGCCCTCCCAGGAGGGGCGACAGGCTCAGGAAACAGTTCCCACCACAGCACACCTGCTCTGGCTCTTTGCCCCAACCAGGATAGGTATGTGAATTCTGGAGTAGTCAAAATGTTCCTGGCGAACATGTTTTATTAATTAGCACAGCCACAGTTGGTTGCCAAGCCAGACTGGAGTCTTCCAGTGCTCCCCCAAATCAGATAAAACCACAGAGTGGCTGCTTCTTGTGCTTAGCCCCAGGAGGAAGCCTGGCCTGGCAGAGGTGTCCCCTCTTGCCCAAGGTCCCTCTCTGACCTGCCTCTCTGTCTCCTCCTGTAGGACATCGACGGCCAGGCGCTCCTGCTGCTCACACTCCCCACGGTGCAGGAGTGTCTGGAGCTGAAGCTGGGGCCTGCCATCAAGCTGTGTCACCAGATTGAGAGGGTCAAAGTGGCCTTCTACGCCCAGTACGCCAACTGACAGCCCCTCAGGAGGCCTCCTCTGTCGCTGTGATGCAGGGTCTGTGACAGTTTCTAGGACTGAAGCTTTGACTCTCTGGGACATGTGAAATGGCACCTGCCCATCGGGCCAGAGAGCCTGCAGCCCAGGCTCAGCCCAGAACCCCCCACCCCCAGCCTGGCTGAGACGTCAGGACTTCCGTGTTTCAGAAGGAGGGCCACAGCCCCCGGAAGGTAAACCAGAGTCTGCATGGGACCTGACAGGACGTGGACGGGCCGCTTTGTAAAGCCCCACTTTACCTTTCTCTCACAGAGCAGGGCAGCACCCTCTGAACAAGGCTTGCAAACCTGGTTTTTTGCAAACGAGAGTGTGAGGCAGAAGGACACCTAACTCCTGGGGCGGCATCCACTGTCGTCACTCTCGGGCACATTTGGAGACGCTCTTTTCTAGCCCATCTCCAACCCTGCCAAGCATCGCACACCATCACTGCATTTGATCTCGGTGGCACATCCTTTCTCAGAGACAGCTATAGGTGATGCTTCAGGGCGCCATCACCAGAAGATGAGCTAAAGCTCCACCCTCAGTCAGAGAGGCCACGTCAGGAGTGTCGGGAGCAAAGGAAGCAGCTCCTGGTCACTGCAGGGTGGTGTCCTTGAGTGGTTGAAGCCTCGTGTGGAGACAGACACTGTCTGCAGGCTTCTTGGAGCCTCAGCTGTCGCCAGTCAATTGGATCTGGAGTGACGGGTTAGGGAAATGCTGGTATGTACTTTGGAAGAAAAGCTTAACTTCAGAGAGTAAGACTGGGAAGAGATTTGGAAGTGTTTCCTGAAGTAGCTGTCCCATTGCAGGCTCATCACAGCACGTCCCTGTGGGACTGGGTGGCCCTTAGTTCCTCATGGCTTGTGCCGTGTACAGGAGGCAGGACAAGGTGTGTGCTCCTGGCTTGATGTGTCACCAGGAGCACCGGGTCCTAGTCAGCCACTTCCCACCCTGGCTTTGCTCATATGACACGGAAGCTGTGATCATGGTAACTAAGTCTGCACCTCTCCAGGCCTCAGGTCTTATAAAATGCCAAGTTCACTAACGCAGGAGTGTCTCAGCGAGCACGCTGTCTCCCCCTTGCCTTATTCCCCGTGTGCTGGAAGGAAAGATACAAATTGGCCAAAAACAGGGAGAAAGAAAGGAAAAAAAAAAAAAGAACAAGACACATGTGTGACGGCAGCTTTAGCCTAGCGCTCTGCAGCTCACGGTGGCTGTGAGGTTGCTGATGAAATTTCTCAGGCAGCTTCATTGCATCAGCCAAGTTGTTTGCAAGTGAGTCCGAGGCTCTGCGAGTTGCCTGGCCTTGTGAACCAGCCATCATCTGCCCATTCCCGTGAGCAATGCCATACATCCGTCCAGACCAGGTGGACTATGATTTTCTGACATGGTGGTTGCCTAAATGCCTTTTGAAGCTGAACCTTCACACAGCGCAGAGGTGCACACGGAAAGCACCAGCTTCACACCTTCCTGTTGCTTTTCTTCAGGTAATGACCTTGAGCTCGTCTCATTGAGTCATGTCTCCACACTTCCCATAAGGTCATGAGGCAGGCGTTTTAGCTGCTTGTGTGTCCCGCGACATTTTAAGGCACGATTATTAGATTTTGGGAACTTTGCTAATGCTGACCTTCCTTGACATTTTGTAACGGTGACAGATGAAAAATAGAAAACTGATGTTTTATGCTTGAGGCTTTTTTGTCCCCCTGTAGCTGGTTTCGACAGCTCAGGTTGAAGGTCAGTGGCTGGGGTCTGCCTGGGACCCTGGTAGGCAGAGCGTCTCTTGCCTGCACAGTGCCTGCTCTGTCCTGAGGACAGCGCGTCCCTGGGATGCGTGGCCGGCTTGTAACAGAGGTATGTCTCCTAAGTGTGACTTGGGACCTCTCCTCGGTGTCACGCCCCCGCCTCCTTAGTCAGACACATGCTGTTGGCCGTAAGTGCTCAGCTTGTGTGGTTAAACTCCTCACAGGGTTGGAAGGGCACCCACGCCGAGGTCTCCGGCACGTTCCCTGTGCAGGCTCCTTCACAATCCTTCAGTGTGGCCTTACCCAGCGGAGCTGTTTCTGTGGCATCTGAGAGAGAATGTGATGGCCACAACGTGTACGTTCGGAGGGAATGTCATTTCTCTTGGCCTTGCTGGTAACGGCACGGAGGAGGAAGTGGTACATCAGAGTGGGGAGAGTTTCTGGGGGTCCCTGGAGCCCATCCAGAGGGCAGCCTGGACAGGATGTGGACACCTTAGCTGGGGAAGAGACAGTCTTTATCTTTCAGCCCTACAATTTACCTCCAGTCCCTCATGTGGCTGCAGTCACTGGGTCTGTTGGGCACCTGGTAAGGAGGCAAAGGCCGGGACCCAGGCAGAAGAGGGCCCCGCCTGACTGTCAGCACGGAGGTTACCTCTCTCTCCTCCAGTAGAGCTGAGAGTCGCTTCAGGACTGAGGACTGTTGTCAATGTCCTCAGGAGCTAAGATTCTTTGGGGACTTCCATCACCGTGTGTTTCCTTCTCCACATCGGCAGCAATTCTGCTACAGGACTGCAACGTGGTTTTCATTGCTCTGTAGGATTTACCTCTTACCAGCTTCTGTCTTAAACATAGGGCCAATTTTCAAGGAACATTTTACTGTTTTGTGTCCTTGTTGCTTATGGTCTAAATGCCAACAAGTGATGACACCCCCACCCCCGTCCCGTTCTCGGATTGTGTCTCCCTTGGACCATCCTTTGGGACCAAAGCCATCTCCTCTTTGCCCCTGGGCCCCGTGTACCTCATGCTGCTCGTCACCTCCTGCGACTGGCCCATGGGGCACTCTGTGGTCTGTTGTGTGTACACCCTGAGACACAGAAACGTCACTTCAACTTGAATAATGACAGCCTCTCCCACGACCTGCCCCTAAGACTAGCCGAGCTTCTTCCCACCCTTCCCCCTTAACTGTGTTTGTCCTGTGTTGTAAAAATATCCCACCCACAAAGAAGTAATCATAACAGCCTAAAAAGAACAGGGTACCGCTGGCATTGTAGAACTTCTTTGCTTTTCAAAAACAGAAAAGACAGTTAACTTCACCATGCAGCTCCATCGCCCGCAGAGCTCATCTGCCACTTTTGACACTAGATCCATTTGATCCGAGTTTGAATCTCACACAGTATTGGATCTGTACAGCACCAAGGTCCCTCGCCTTCTGCGATCATACGTGAAGGATTATTTCCTGGACTCACTTTGATCTGTTCTTCAGTAAATTATAACAATCCAAACCGTTAGCACTAGCACTGCCATGTCTGACCCTCATTCTGTTCTCTGGAGGGTTGGGTTTGATTGGCCTGTCTGAGATTGGTCTCATTTGCCTAATTTATCTCATTGAACTGTGAGTGTAGGCAGGTTCCAGGATTTGCTGTATTATCTTATGCCAAACCCTCCCTTTTGAGAGCGCCTTCTCCTTGGCTCTACTGGGGATTTTCCTACTTATTTTGCAGAACACCCATCTGTATTTATTTCTGTATATAGACCTAAAACACAAAACAGCAGTGTTAAAAATCTTGGGTGGGGTTTGAGAGTCACTGCTGCTTTGGGGTTAAGATGGTGAATCTCGGCTTCTGTACGTTACTTTCCCTCTTTAGAAAGCTATGATCGAGTGTGCAGTTGCTTGAAAGGAAAGATAGCGAATTAAGACACATTTAGTTTTAAAGAGAGACGTTGTCGGAGAGACGTCCATGTTGCCACGTCTCTTTGGTGCAATAATTAAGTGGCAAGGGAAGGCTGCATCGCAGCTGTCACAATCTGATAATTCTGTTCTTCATTCACTGTTCTTTTTTGTCGAAAAGTTCCCTGAAAATATTTCAGTCCCTTTAACTTGATTGAATTTTTAAGTTAATTGATCCTCATCTAGCTTTTGTTACTAGAGTAGTGTACGGATACACAACATGTGATGATGGTAAAGTTATATTACTTTTGACCCACATAATTTACCTCAAAATGATCATTGCTGACATATAATGCTGCCTGGGATTTTGGTTCAAAGCCTCTGTAGTTTAAATGAGAAGTAAGAACGCAGGCAGCTTCCTGAGCTGCAGTCTTTCCACGTCAGAGGTTTGTGTTGAGTGGCAAGGATTGGGTCCCACTGAGCGTGTAAGTCACTGTCACCTCCCGAGGCAGAGCCACGTGCCAGGTGGCTGGAGGGATGCATTGAGGAAGGAACGTTCCAGGACAATCATTTGCTAAAAATCACCTGAAGATGGAAAATTTGAGGCAAATTTTTACAGGACAGAAAAAGTAATCATCTCGCCTGTTCAGATGGGAGCTAGCATGTTCTCTAGGAGAGGAAACTACCCCGGCTGTGAAGGTCCAGAGCCGTTTTGCTGTTTTACATTCCAGTTCGAATCGTTTGTGTTGAAATTGGTTTCCTAGCTTGTGTATGTTTTGGTGCATAAAAGGGAAGAATTGGTGTCTTTACTTTTCAGATTTGCAGGACAAAGGGCATGCTTTTAGTTTGCTGTAAGATTGTATTCTGTATATATGTTTTCATGTAAATAAATGAAAATCTATATCAGAGTTATATTTTAATTTTTATTCTAAATGAAAAAAAAACCCTTTTTACTTGAAGAAATTGTAAGCCACATTGTTAATAAAGTAAAAATAAGTTCTATGATTGTGTCTGTGTCTTTATGTTAAATATTAAATATTACTTTTAGGGTTTCGATTTATTTTGTTGTGAATTTTTTGTCTTGTTTTTGTTTTGTTGTTGCTATGCACTAAGCCCCTGTGGGTACCTACACACAGAGGTAGGTTGTTAATAACCATGGCTCTCAAACTCACCTCCTAGGTCTGGAACTTTTCCGCTCAGGAAACTTGTATTGACTCTTTTCAAAAAATTTTTTAATTAATGAATTTATATTTTGGACAAAGAGTCTCTCCCTGCCACTCAGGCTGGAGTGCGGTGGTGGAATCACAGCTCACCGCAGCCTTGAACAAGCAGACCTCTGCCTCGTCCTCCCTAAGTGCTGGGGTTAGAGGCGAGAACCGCCACACCTGGTCTGCTCTTCTTTATTGTTAAAATGTTCCTGTTCATCTTCACAAGGCCACCTCTAGCCTTCCCATTTTGGGTGACTTTAGTTATTCTAGAATTACTGCATATTTTAGTAGAAAGGCAGCTTTATTTCCATGAGAGCAATGACTTATTTATAGTTATCACACCTGGGCCTTAGACATCATGCTGGGAGAGGAAGAACATGGCCATCCTCTGTCCCTGGGATCCCTCTCACGGGGAGAGATTCAGGTAAGGTCATGGAGGGACAGAGAGAAGGATAAAGTGGGTGGGAGACACTTAGGTGGAGATGGACGGATGCCCGGTGCCCTGTCCTCATCCATCCGTGACCTCAGGTCACTTTAAATATATTATTTTGCCCTGCGGATACCCAAGCTCTGTATAGAGATTTTTGTTTTAATTATGGAAACTTTTTATAATAGCAAAGCTTTAGTAAGAAAAAGCCTCTGAGGGCAAAGGGGGAAACATTCATTTTATCAAAATACACCAGAAACAAATTGGGAAAGTGTGAAATGATTGAGGTAATAGTGCAAATTTCTATTTGCATTCAAAGGTCTTTGGGAACAGAAAACTTGAATGTAAAATAAAGAGAAAGAAGAATGCTGTTCCAATCTTCTACACTGAATGAGTCAAGAAAAAAAAATCTATTTTTTCATGCTGCCACCAAAAGCCTATTTTTAATTCTTTTGCTCCCTAGCAAGGCTGTTTATAACTTTTAGTTCCCGTTGACCTGGGGTTTGTGCTCCACTGTTTTAAGTCTATGAGGGAGCATGCTGCTTTCTGGAGGTGCAAAGACTACATTTTAAAAGTGCTGTTTAAGTGGACATGACCTTGGGCGATTCCATGTGAAGACTGGGTGTTTTATCAGTTTGGTGAAAATACTATATCAAAATAATAGATGGGCCGCAAAGGTTAACTAGGGAATAATTTCAGCAATAGGCTTTTATGATCCCAGCCCAAGCCTGGGTCGCAGCGTGTCATGGAGTTCATGTGGCGGGTTGAATGTTCTCCTGCAGCTGATACAGCTAACCAGTGCTTCATAGTAATACATAAAAACCCAGTTCCTCCCTTGTTGTTCTGAAGTTAGGTCACCTAGCGGTGACGCCCTCCCACCCAACTCCAAGTCTGTTTAGTGATAGTTACCAGCATCTTTTGTTAGGCTCTTTAGAAATGGTGGGTGCACCGAGTTGGTGTGTACTATACATGTGCAGAGAGGGGCCGGGATAAGGACAGACAACCTCTATAAGGAGGAAGAACACAGGGACTGCACTTACTACTGGGTTCAAATACATGCTGTACTACTTGCCCGGTAAGTAAGACAAAACTCGTTTTCTCTTATGTAAAAGGTAGATGGGTGGTCATATATCTGTACAGGAGAATTAGATGTCAGATAATACTGTGTGGTTCTAGCCAGAGTGTCTACACGGGGTGGGCGAGTCAGATGTCCAGCTTCACCAGGCGCCATCAACTCCAGGACCCTGTCCACTCCCTTGGAATGTCCAGGCCACGCCTGTCATTTTCTCCACATGCACCTCAGCAGAACCTCAGCCACCCAGGCCCAACCCTCTGAAGCCTTTGAGAGTTTGGGCCCATTCATTATTTCTGGACTCAGATGAAGTTCACACCATGGCATGCAGGGTCGGTTCCCCCAACAGCTGCACAGGAGGAAGGGGGAGTTAATGTCCCCGAGCAGAGCAGCAGGCTGGGTCAGCAAAGGAGATGGGAGCAAGCTAACTGCAAAGGCCCCGTTCCTTCTCCCTTGACCTGCTCTATACAGACTGTTGAGAAACATCTCTCTTGGCAGAGGAACCACCTGTGTTTTTCTTAAGCTGAGATCAACCCTGTAATATACCACTTTGTGTGTGCTTTCCAGCCCTCATTCCTTCTGCTGAGTCCGTTATTTCACAATAAAATGTCAGCGTATGAGTTTGCCTCAGTTGCTGCAAATGTGACGACTGATGCCAGAAACAGCCCTTGTGCAGGAGAGTTTCACTAACGCTTTCACCTCTTTAGTGTGTGAGGTTAGGTCACACGTGGAGCAGGCGGAAGGCCTGGTTGTGGAAGATTAAGTGGCTGCTGCTTACAGTTGGGCCATGAAATTAATAAGGATGGGGTAGCTGCACTTGGCACCACTGGCCTCAGAAAAGGAAGTATGTGTGCTTAGTAAAGCAGTTTACCAGCTCCAAAGCTTCCAAGTGTGCTTTTAAAGATACTTTTTCATCTTTGGCAGCCACAGGGAAGACCTGCTGAAAGTCAGACCCAGGATCTGATTCTAGGCTAGCAGCGCTGCAAAGGGTATGAGGTGTGCAGCCTTGACACCCGTCCCTTCTCAAAGTCAGGGCCCTGGCAGGGAAAGAGCGAAAACTGGAAACATAGGATGAATCATTGAGTACATCAACCAAGGACCTTCAACTTAATTTCCCTTTGCCATCCTAACTGCAGAAACAGCCTCCTCTCCCAAGGGGGGTGGAAATACTCCCCTTGCCTGAACACCGTAGAACAACTTCACCTGATACAGGAGCTTTGCAAAATGACATCATACTCAAGAAGTGTCCCCCCCTGCTTAGATGCATCACGTTTCTACCACAATGACCAGACTTAGGTCTCAGTACAGCCTAGGCCGGGAAATACACACCCTGACCCAAGAAAAACAGGCCACGCACCAGTGAATTGCAGGATGCCGCTGACATTTGCTGGCAGACACTGAACACATGGGGAGTAGATGAGGGTGTTAGGCCGAGCAGGGCAGGGTAAACTATAACCTGGATATGGGGGCAGCTCACTTGTGACTTGGGACTTGATATTTTTGTAAGAATTACTTGGAGCCAGTCTAGCAATTACCCAAGATGGCTCCTGCATGTTGGCCTGCAGTAAACAGGATGGAAATGTAAGAATGTCTTTGTTGTATTATTGAGGAAGATGGAAAAGACTAGAAATAAAATGGTTATACCATATGCCCTGAGGAATAGGCTAAGAGTCCTGCTGTTTTTTTGTAACATAACTCACAGGGACATTGGTCATCTTAACATCTGGCTGGTCTACAGTAGTGATGGTATCACGCCAGTTGGGCCTGGTGAGGGAAATCTTGCATTACCAGAGGAGAGAAGGTAAACCCCCAGGTGTTTAGGGTGCCCCATCAGTGAAGTGTTTAGAGGTTTTGTGCTTAGGGGTACCCCAAGAAATTCTCTTTAAGGTAAAGCACAAGTTGTACTTTATACTTCTTCTTAAAGAGACATTGTACTTGGTGGGCCACCTTGGATTTAGAGACAGCATGTACCACACTTGGGCATATTACTTGGACTCATTTATTGAGTGACTGGGGAAGCTGCCAGCAAGTGGGGCCCAGAGGGAAAGGGTTTTCCAACAAATAGAGGCTGTACTGTCAAACATACAAGCTAGCAGATTCAAAGAAGCAGTAGTTGCCCTGATTTACAGAAGGATAGATATTAAGTGGCATTTACTGGTAAATTTTGATTCAGAAGGTAAACTCATAGAGTTCTGGAACACATTCAAGCCCTCCCACAGCAGAAAACTCTTGAAAATAGCTTCTGGTTTGCTGCAGGCTCTAGGAGGTACTAAGCACCTGTCTATGGGACGGTAGGCGACTTTCTGACTTGAGATGTTCATCATGAGCTAAGGGCTCTAGGATGCACCAAATGGAAAGTCAGGGCAGACAAGGAAGCCACCTTCACGTGAGGGACAAGGCTGGAGCAGGCTGTGAGGTACAAGTAAACCCTCTGATCCCATGTGTCCTATTTCCAAGGCACCAATCCCTGTTCCTCAGCTCACCTACGGCTTCATGAGGGAGTCTCATCATCCAACTGATGCAGAAAGAAAGGACTCAGTCCTGTCTCCCAGGTGAGTCATTGATTTCAGCCACAAATGGACCTAAAACTGCAACTTAGCCCCACTCAGGAGCCCCTGCAGGGTAAGGGTGGGCAGAGCTGTAAGCAATATCCTTTGCCATTTACTTCACGAGACAGAAGAGGTGGAAATATGGAGACACACCAACTTCTGGGCTGTGACAAACGTCCTTGTGTTGATCAAGAATCTGAAGATAGAGACCAGGACATTGGAAACAAGAAGGCCTGAGAAACAGAGGTACGTGGGTGTATGGTTGGGAGTGGGAGAGTGCAAAATCATTGTGAGTCTTCATGTGTGAAGTTGATGTTCACTCGAGAGAATCTACTGCAGAGGCCACTCAGCAGCTAGGTGGCCACAATGACCTGTTGTGTGGATGCCAGCAAGTGTCCTTCAATGACACCATTGCAGGAGAGGCCTCACTGTGGTGGGAATGGGGACCACACAGGAGCCCAATGGCATGAGCTTTCCAGCCACGACCACAGCTCAGTGTCCAGCCTCCCACCAGCTATGACCCTGTTAATGGTATCATTCTTGGGAGAAACCAGCCAGCCACGTCTTCATCAGTTGCAGTGGACTGGTTTCACCTTAGAGAGAATCTTAGTGATTTGTACTTTTCAAAACATACATGTTCTGCTATGGCTTTGCATTCTCTGACTTCTGTACCTGTGTCCTCAGCGCTTACATAATGCCTGAGCCGTGGACAAGGTATCCGCTCAACACGGCCTGAAGTCAGATCCATTTAATGGCAAAAGTATTACGATGATTCTTTCATCATATTTCTGATAGTCATGTGACTAAGGAATTTTGTGATAATTCACATGACTGTGGAATTCAGGGGCCTTACCAGGTGCTCCAGCACGCAGCCAGCTCCATGGAACAGCCCTGTGGAGCAGCTGTGGCATCAGCCCAGGGTGCAGGATGCCGTCCTCCAAGCTACTACGTTTGCACGGAGCCAAGGGCAATAGAAGGCACCATGTTCCCAAGAGCTTTAAAGGCACGGACCTCCAAATAGGAAGAGCAGCCCCTCTCAGCACGCATTCCTAGTGATGCACTTGTTAAGTCTTTCCCCTGTGGGACACAGGGTGCCACTGAACCAGATGCTGTGGCACCACCATTAGCCAATTCACCCTCTCAGGGCAGTGGACCAGCAAGAAAAGCAGTCAGATGTGTGATCGCCATGAAGATTCGGGGGTAGCATGTCAGAAACCAGGGTAGGAGGGAATTTAGGGAAACATTTCTCAGTGTTAATGCCATCTATGACAATTCAATCAAGGCAGCCGGACCCCACCCCCGGGCGCCTACAGGACTCCTTCTGAGTGCGAAGTTCTGGATCATTCCACCAAACAGGAATCCAGACCAGTCAACAGGCTGGCTATCGATGAATCCATTACTTGGTGGTAATCGATGAGAATTAGTTGCAATCGTGAAACCTACTGTGACAAAGGGGAGCTTGGCTTCCTAGCCCGTACTAACCTTTATTAAGACTTTTTTCGAAGAGCATGACCACCTTGAAGAATTAGACTTGCACTTACCTTCTTGAGGAACATTTTTTAAAAACGGGGTGCCTTATTCCCAAAGGATGAGAGCTGGGTATCCCCGTAGAGAGTGAGAATTCAAACCCACAGAGAGAATGCCGCCTCATGAGAGTCGTCGTCCAGGGCACCCTTGCCAACGTGGAGCAGTTGTTTCTGTCTGGCAGATGTGGAAATGGCAGGGTGATGGAGGCGGTGAAATTGCCTCTCTCTATTTAATTGCCCAGGGTCTAGCCTTTGCCGACTGACTTGTCATTCCACCACTGTGATGGCTGTCAAGTTCACATGCACGTGTGGGGATGTGTCGGGCTCTACACCGGTTCATTGACCTGTTTGTCTAGACCAAGGCCATTACCACACTATCTGATAAGCCCTGATACTTGTAAAGGAAATCTTCCCATTTTATTCTTTTTAGCTAAAGTAGTGTTGGCTACTCTTATCTTTGCTTTTCATTATAAAGTTTAGATTGAACATGTTCAAGTCTTTCGAAGCCTCTGTTAAGGTATTAATTAGACTCATATTAAGTTCATAGAAAAATTCTCAGAAAACTAACTTCTTTTACATATGGAATCTTTCTACCCAGAAGATGGTACGATTTTTAAAAAACATTTTGTGTCTTCTATGCCTTTTGATAAGGTTATGGTGGGTTTTTTTTCCTCTAGGAAAGTCTTACATGTATTTTGTTAAATATATTCCCTAAATATTTTATAATTTATGATTGTCTTTTTTTGTATTATGTTTTGTTTGTGATTACTGAGACTCTCTTGATTTTTATATGCTAATATTCTATACAGCAACTTCGGTGAATTCAGCTTAAGGGAATTTCTATCCTGAAGTTTTTGGTCTTTTTTCTAAGCATGAGACAATTTTTATGTTTTTAGAATTTGGGTTTCAAAGATCACTTTGATTTATTTTTATTTACAAATATTAGTTGTCTATCCTTTGATACTTTGAGGAAAAAATAATAAGAAGTAGTTAATTGAAGACTCCTTACTGAACCTCAGAGTCAAAGCATTCTATAATAGACCTACTCTTATTTGACAATGTGAATGTTATTAATACTTCCTTGCATTACTATTATTATTATTGCTTAATACTTTGTTGTAGCAATCATCTGATTTCTTTTCTGAATGTACTTGTTTTTGTTCATTTTTTGCAAGGTTTTTGTTTCTAGTCCCCATCTTAAAACATTGATATTGTTGTTGAAGTTTAAGCCTTTTTAATTTTGTGAAGGCAAAAAGTAGAAGCCTGATGAACACATGCATATGTGAAAATAATAAAAAAAAAAAAAAATGCAAAGGAAAAAAAGATCACTTTGAATAGGAGATTTTGTTTTGTTTTTTATTTATTTCTCCTTCCCTCGCCTGTTTGATGGGGTTTTTGCGTTTGTTTCTATCCATTCCATAAGTCAAATGACAGAACCTCGTGTTGCTGAGAAGGGAGTGCCCTGGCCCTTGCTGACATGGGCAGTTGCTCGGTCAGTCTGCGCCAGTGGTCAGCTTGGTCCACGGGTCATCAGGTAAGCGTTGTCCTGATCCACCTGCTCCCTTCCTGAACCCATCCCACTGGGGTCCCCACCTGTGACAACTACTCTCTCCTGCTGTTATTTCACAGCTCGAGAAGGCCCATCGCAGGCCTTGGCTTTAAGCACTGAGCCTGGTTCCTGCCCCTCTCATGGAGCACTTGACCCCACAACAATCAAGCTTCCAGTGACAACTACTTGGGTCCTGCCCCTGAGCCCAGCAAGCCTCAGTTTCAGCCCCACTCACCTCTTTATGTTTCTATACCTTTTATGATGTGTGGAGATGTGTACCTTGTTTCTGAGTCCAGCTATGTCATAATGATTTTCTCACTGTCCCCTTAAAAAGAAATTCTTCCGAGCAGTAGGAGGTATTAGAACATATTCTGAGAATGAAACTGAATTTTACATGATTTGGGCTATTTAGAAATGAGATTTAGCTATGAGATTTGGGCTATTTAGAAATGAGATTTTAGCCACATGACAATTCATATGGGCACAATATTCCTTTAAGTTACAAATTCTCCAAATGCTCAGTTAGCTGACATTTCTAAATGTCCCTTCTGCATGGTTTAACTCTGTTTTTATTTTATTTATTGACTTATTTATTTTACAAATGGTACGAGAAAACTGCTTTGCCTATTACCCCATTGACTTCTTGCCTTAAATTTCTGTGTGGTTGGAGTGGTGGGAATGTGAGGACAGGACTGTTTTGATGCCACACACTGATAACTCTTGTGCCTACCACAATTTGAGCAGATAGGCCGGTCATTTTCTCTCTGTGGCATGAACAGTAATGACTGTGTGAAACCTGTCAACTGGACCTGCTTGAAATAAGTGCCCTTAATGTCAATGAGCTGATGATGCTGAGATCTGTCCATTTGGTCTCAATAGCTCCCTATAGTCCCTTCAAACGAACTGAAATGAAAACATTTTAGGAAACATTTAAGCATATGTGAAGCTAACAGATCTTGTGACAGCTCATATCACTAATGTTTCGTTCCTCCCAGGACGCACTGGGCTGAAGTACATTAGGAAGGAGAATATCACCCTATTAGTGGCTGTTAAAAGGCAGAGGCCACCGAGAAGGGAGACGGGTGATTCACTGAAACAGCCACACAAAAAGTCAGGAGCTGATGTGCATTCCAAGGAGAGTTCAGGCTGCAGCTTTAGGACACAAGAGACATTTAGATTCTTTTTGGGATCTTTGCTAAAGTCCCGGCTATTGTTACTGGCCTTACAGCTGGGATTGAACACTAAATGCCATCAGGGCTCAGCCTAAAACAGCTGAGTATGGGGGGCTGGGGAAAAAGATGGGGAACTGGGAAGATACATCTGCCTAAAATGGGGGCATCCTCCAACCAGCTCTCAGAGAGGAGGGCGCCCAGTTGTTGGCCTTCCTTCAGATTTTCCAAGGGGAACCAGAAATCTGGATTTTAATGTGAAATCTCTAACTTGTTAAATGTTGGCAAGAAAGTCAAACATTTGAAAAATGGTGTCACTGTTTGCTAACAGCATGATCTTATGTGTAGAAAACCCTAAAGACTACATCAAAAAAAGTGTGAGAACTAAGAAATGAATACAGTAATGTTGCAGGATATAAAATCAACACACAAAACCCAGTAGCATTATTTTATTTTGTTTTGAGACAGAGTCTTACTTTGTTGCCCTCAGTAGAGTGCTGTGGCATCACAGCTCACAGCAACCTCCAAATCTTGGGCTTAGGCAATTCTCTTCCCTCAGCAGGACTACAGGCGCCTGCCACAATGCCCAACTATTTTTTTTTTTTTTTTTTTTTTGCAGTTGTCACTGCTGTTTTAGCTGGCCGGGGCTGGGTTCGAACCCATCACCCTCAGTATATGGGGCCAGTGCCCTACCCACTGAGCCCCAGGTGCTGCCCACCAGTAGCATTTCTATACCCTAACAACAAACTATAGAACAAAAAAAGGCAAGAGAACAATTCCATTTACAATATCTATTTAAAAAATAAGGTAAAATACCTAGGAATAAATTTAACCAAGGAACAAAAGGCCTGTACACTAAAAACTGTGAAATGTTTATGAAGAAAATTAAAGAAGATACAAATAAATGGGGACATAACCTATGTTCATGGGTCGGAAGAATTAATATTGTTAAAATGTCTATGCAACCAAAGTAATGAGTAGATTCAATGCAATTCCTATCAAAATTTGAATGTCATTTTTGATAGAAATAGAAATAACAATACTAAAATGTATTTGGAACCAAAAAAGTCCCTAATAGCCAAGGAAATCATGAGCAAAAGAAGGAAGCTGGAGGTATCACCTTCCCCGATTTCAAATAATACTACAAAGATATGGTAATTAAAACAGGATGGTGATTGCAAAATAATACACACATTGACCCATTTAACAGAACAGAGAGCCCGGATGAACCAAAGGGTGTATAGTCCCTTGGTCTTCAAGAAAGGGGCCAAGAACAGGTAACAAGAAAAGGATCATCTCTTCTGTAAATGCTGCTGGGAAAACTGGATATCCACATGCAGAAAAATGAAATCAGACCCTTTCTGGATGCTGATTTTAAAAGAATCAATTCAAAATGGATTAAAGACTTCAATATAAAACTAGAAACTATGAAACTACTAGAAGAAAACGCTGGGAAAACTACACGACATTGGACCAGGGGATGATTTTTTTTTTTAATTTTTACTCAGAAATGTAGACAGAAAAAGCAACTGTGGGCAGATGGGATTACATCAAACTAAAAAGCTTGCGTGCAACAAAGGAAACATTTAACAGGACGAAGAGAATCTGCCACGTGTTACACATGCTTATCTCTTTACTTACTCAAGATGCTGCATCCATGTTCATACTTACAATGGGTGTATTTATATCTGTAGATACTGAACTAAAGTAAATTCAAGAAGAAGTAAAGATTAGGATGTTAAAATTATTTTCATGTACTAACAATATTATGTTATTAAGTACGAAGTGACTGATTTCCTTAAGTACTAAGTTTGACAGTTGGTGTCTCTGACATTTCACTTTGACCCTCGTGGTGTGTTTTTAATGTGAAGGTACAGCCTCATTCTTTCAAACACATGTTTAGCTTGTGATTATTTTTCTAATTTTCTAAAAGCAATTTAGAAAATTGCTTTTTAGTTTTCAGGGATAAGCCAAAAGTTCATGTTATTTTCAATCCATCATGAAAACAATGCATCATGGACAGCTCAAAATATCCACAAAGTGTTTGGAAAGGAGGCAGCTCATGAACACAACGTGTGTTGATAGTTTGAGAAGTTCTATTCTGTTGATATTAATCGTGAAAGGGAGCCACGTGGGCGACCTGAGACCGACGTGGGTAATGCTGAACTGAAAGCTGCAGTGAAGCAGGTTCATCTCAACGTACACTTGAATAACAGCAACGTTTGGTGGTATGATTCTGACAATATAGATCCTTTGAAACAAATCAGTGAGGTAAAGAAGCTGCAGAGACGCATTCCCCGTGAATTAAACAAGCGTCAGGAGGGAAACCGTCTCAAAGTTCGCCTTTCTTTGCTATGACGACATTCAGGAGAGCCATGTCTACACTGTATTGTTAGGGGTGATGAAAACCGGATTCTTTTTGACGATTGCAAGCATTCAGCACAATAATTGGAGAAAGACAAAGTGCTGAAACAGTCCAGGAGAATATTTTCATGAAAGGTAGTCTTTATTTACGTAACATAAGAGACTAAAACAACAAGTGTGACTCTGCAAGACACAATAAAATTTACAACGTTAGACTAGTGCTTTAACTATAATGGCAAAAGATGAATATTATCAGTAAATAAATCATTCTAAACAAATATAAAATGTGTGGACTCCTGAATGTAAAAAAAAAAAAAAAATTGGTAAAGAACAGGGGTAGGCGATTCAGAGAAGAAAGATAAATAGCCAGTACACACATGAAAAATCGGGGTATTCTTAATATTTAAACAAATGAGAAAGTTAGGAGGAGCTATAATTTCTTTTCTCCTGTACTGTTGACAAAGACTGAAAGGTGACCACTGCCAGGGAGAGTCCCGTGCACAAAAATAATTACATTCCAGGGGTACCACTGACGAGGTGTTGATTGGGGCAACCTGTTGGGAGGTGTTAGAATTATAACTAGGCACTTTTTTTCATTTCAAATCTTACCTGGAAATTTACCTGAAGGCATAAAAAATAAAAGGGCAAAATAGCACATTCATTTTCATACTTCTAACCACTTTACTATACCTTAACATATAGACAGTCAGCCAAAACCGAGTCAAAGAGGATTGAAGATTGGGATGTCAACATAATAAAAGTGCAGAAAAGAACGTGGATGGATGTTCACTGTTGGCGATAGAGACAATTAGAAAAAACCTAAATATCTTAGAGGATTGCTTGCCATGTGACTGTCCATTAAAATACTGTACAACTGTTAAAAAGGAAAAGGAAAGGAGGATTTTTTTTCATTATTGAGGGTCAGCTATACCTGTGAGATATTATTATGCATAAGGAGTGGGTTATCAGGATTTTACAGTATGATCTCTTTGTTGTAAAACGTAAAGGTGGCAGTTTCAAACCCAGCCCCGGCCGAACTGCAACTTAAAATAGCCGGGCGTTGTGGTGGGCGCCTGTAGTCCCAGCTGCTCGGGAGGCTGAGGCAGGAGAATCTCGGAAGCCCAAGAGCTGGAGGTTGCTGTGAGTCCTGTGACGTCACGGCACTCCAGCGAGGGCGGTAAAGTGAGACTCTGTCTCTACAAAAAAAAAAAAAAGTAAATATATATGCATATATGGAATGTATATTGATTTTTGCATTAAAAAGCCTCAATAAAGACAAAATAAGTTGCCACAGTGTGACTTACTCTTAGGATGACAATTGATTATTAATTGTCTGAATAGGGGGCAATTGTAATTCTATTTTTAAAAGATGCAAAAGAAGGCTGTCAGTCCTTCCCGCGTGTGTACACACCCTCACAGCCCCCCAAGGTACTTCCTGTCATAGCCAGCGGGGTGCCTGGAAAAGCCCCCTGAAACATTCAAAGTGAGTCAGCACTAGCAGTGAATCATGGCTCGCGCTATTCCTCCACCCGGGGTCCCGTCCGTGCTTTAACACTGTCTGTCCCCCAGTGCCTTTGACTCTGCTCAGCTCACAGTGCCAGTGGCAGAATCCCTCATTCCCATTTCAGAAGCAACTGAGACTTAACGAGTCAGCCAAGTTACCCAGGACCAGCCTGTGCTACCCAGCACCCGTCAGAAACCAGGTATTTAATGAACAGTTATTGACTAAAGCTACAAGGGACATGCTCGAAATCTTGGGAAGCATGAAAAACAGGAGAAAACTTTTGGAAAGATGTTTGGAGAACACTTACAGATCTGAAAATAGATCTGCCATTCAATCTTACAATTCCTGTACTAGGTATATACCCAGAAGACTAAAAATCACATCATAACAAAGATATTTGTACCAGAATGTTTATTGCAGCCCAGTTCATAACTGCTAAGTTATGGAAAAAGCCCAAGTGCCCATCGACCCACGAATGGATTGATAAATTGTGGTATATGTACACCATGGAATATTATGCAGCCTTAAAGAAAGATGGAGACTTTACCTCTTTCATGTTTACATGGATGAAGCTGGAACATAGTCTTCTTAGTAAAGTATCTCAAGAATGGAAGAAAAAGTACCCAGTGTACTCAGCCCTACTATGAAACTAATTTATGGCTTTCACATGAAAGCTATAACCCAGTTATAACCTAAGAATATGGGGAAGGAGGAGAGGGAGGGGAGGGGAGGGAGGGGGGAGGATGGGCAGAGGGAGGGTGATTGGTGGGATTACACCTGCGGTGCATCTTACAAGGGTATATGTGAAACTTAGTAAATGTAGAATGTAAATGTCTTAACACAATAACTAAGAAAATGCTAGGAAGGCTATGTTAACCAGTGTGATGAAAATGTGTCAAATGGTCTATAAAACCAGCGTATGGTGCCCCATGATCGCATTAATTTAATAATAATAAAAAAAAAATAAAAAGAAATATCAAACAATGCCACTCTTAATTTACCTAAATGCCAAAGTGCTTTCAATCTGTATAGAATAATTGTGATGTGTGTTTAAGGATTTTTCTTAGCGACTCACCCACCTTTAATTCACTTCAGATAGCATGATATATTATTCCTGGGGACACCCACTTGAGGGAAGTATCACCTTTATTGTGGGACATATTCACACTTAAGATAAAATTGATGATTGAAATGCATGAAGTTAATTCAGTGTGGGAAATTAAAATAGATGAAGAAAATACTGAAGTCAGATTTGTACTGAAAAACAGAGATATTCGTGAAGTTTATGACAGTGCCATCTAAGTCTGTTTAGTAGATGACTCAGCATTATAAATAATTGCAGCCATCTGCTTTGTATTCAAGGGTTTGCAGTGTTTTTATCTGTTTTGTTATTATTTACAAAGAATGTTTTTTGAAAAAACTTCAGAAAATACTAAAAACCATACAGAAGAAAATTAGGTTCACCCTGAGTCTTATCTTCTATGTAAATACCCCCATACTTTTTTTTTTTAAATATTAATCTTCTTTTATCATTAGTAGCTGTACTGTGAACAGATTTTGTGAACATTAATAAATCTAGTTGCCCAGGAACATTTTTAATGGCTTCACACTATCCTATTATATTCACCCCTCATTTGGAAACACTTATTCCCATTTTTTTTTTTAGCATTATAAATAATGTTATAAGGAATATCCTTATACATGTACCTTTGAGAACTTGTTAGTTTTTTTTTTTTTCAGATTATTTATTAAGAAAAATTTCTAGCAACAACATTGCTGGATCAAACGTATATACATTTGAAAGTCTTTAGAAATGTTTTGATGTAGAAGGTAGTGCTGATGTGCATCCCAGCCATGGAAAATGATTCCCCCTTCCCCACGTGTTAACCACTATTGGTCACTCTTGATCTTTCTCCTTGACACTCCATTATTCTAGTTTTGTATTTTAGTGATGAGGTTGAACTTTTTTCCATGGTTAAGTGTGTTATTTCTTTTGTGAGTTTAATATGTTCTTAATATTGATAGTCTTTGCCTGTTTTCCTAACAAGAGCTCCTCTTTTTCTCCTCAATATGTGAGTGCTGTTCACTTAAGATTACTTATCCTCAGTGAATTCAGACGATTGTGTTCCCTAGTTTTGTAACTTACCTTTAACAGGGCTTTTGGTGTGTAGCTTTTACATTTTCATATAGTCTTATATGTTTATTTCTTATATGTTTTATTAAACTATTATGTATTTTTGTCTAATTTTAGTACTTAAATATTTAATTTATCTGAAATTTATTCTAGTAAACCATAAGGGAGAGCTTTATTTTTTCCCAAATTGTCAGTTGGTTATCCTAATTCATTTATCCCATTGATTTTTTTAGCTGTTTTATTTATTAGCATATGGTTCCTATTTCTTTTCTTTTTTTTTTTGTTGCAGTTTTTTTTTTTTTTTTTTTTTGGCCAGGGCTGGGTTTGAACCCACCACCTCCGGTATATGGGGCCGGCGCCCTACTTCTTTGAGCCACAGGCGCCACCCTGGTTCCTATTTCTTTAATTACTCTAATTTATATTCCATTTTAATATGTAGTAGGTGTGCCTTCATTTAATGCACTTCTTTTTTGCAGTATTTGGTTTCTCATGAATTTATTCTTCCAGTTGAACTTCAAGAATAAAAATATTCATTGGATGTATTTGTAAAATCAGTGTGAGAAATATGCTTGGAATTAGACTGTGTTCTCATAGCACAGGCATCTTGAAGCACATATATATAATCTATGAATTTGAAATAGACAGAAATGTTGCAAACCCTTACAGTTCTTGAGCGTGAGAAGGAAAATGGCTGAAGGAGTGTGTTCTCACATCAGATGAGTCAACTTGGAGAAGGTGAGGGTCTTTGTGGTTTAAGTTCATTCTGTTCTATGATCAAGAACTGGCGACTTGGCCAGGAGCAATGGCTCCTGCCTGTAATCCCAGCACTCTGGGAGGCCGAGGCGGGTGGATTGTCTGAGCTCATGAGTTTGAGATCAGCCTGAGCAAGCACAAGACTCCATCTCCACTAAAAATGACAAACTGAGTCAAGAGAGTAGCCTGAGCTCAAGAGTTTGAGATTTCTGTGAGCTGTGATGCCACAGCACTCCACCAAGGACTACAGAGTGATACTGTGTCTCACACAAAAAAAATTAAATAAAATAAAAAGAACTGGCAACTTAATTTTGGCACCCTATGCACATTTATTTGGTCCAAGAATTGAGCCTGAAATCCCTGGAGAAAGAAAGCAGTCATAAATTTAGTTTTTCCAGAATCGTTTAAAAAACTTTGCAGGCCGGAAATCAATAGCATTAGCAGGATCCTCATGAGATGCAGTAATTCCCCCTCATTTTGGACGGGATGTAGTCCAAGCTCCTCACTGGATGCCTGGAACTGTGGGTAGTGCCCAACCCTATGCTTACTATGGTTTGTTCTTTTTGGATTTGCCTGTAGTTGCTACATAGTACTAGAGTTAATCTTCTCAATTTTATGCCCTGATAAATTCTCTGTATCGCTGCCTTTATGCTTTGTTTTGGTGTCATTATTAAGTAAAGTAAGGGTGACTCAAACACAAGCCCTGCTTTACTGCTGCAGTGGACTTGACCTCCTGAGAACCGGGATGGATACTAAATGGCTGATGGGGGTTGGGGAGTAGACAGCGTGCACCGGACAAGGGTAGAATTCCGGTCCCAGCCAGACGGGACCAGAGTAGACAGCGTGTCCTGGACAAGAATAGAATTCCCGTCCCAGCCAGATAGGACCAGAGGTGCAAGACTTCATCATGGTGCTTGATGGCGCTTAGAGTCCTCAAACAAGAGGTGCTGGGTGGGACGCGGAGAGAAAGGAGTTCATCCACACTGTTGGTCAGACTGCCAACTGGTGCAGCCTGTATGGGAAAACGTCTGGAGAGACCTCAAAGAACCTACAGCAATCCCACTGCTGGGTGTGCACCCAAAGGAAAAAAGTCATTTTATGAAAAGGACATTTACATTTGCATGTTCACAGCAGCACAATTCACAATCAAGAGACGGGCAGCAACCCAAGTGCCCACCGGAACACGAATGGGTTAATAAACAGTGGTATGTGCACACTGGAGAGCACTACTCAGTCCTGAAGAAATGGCAGTCCACTATCGCTCCACAGCCTGGAGGGAACTGGGACCATTCGTCTAAGTGAAACATCACGGGAATGGAAAGCAAATGCGTGTACTCAACACAACACTTCAGTGCACACGTGGATGTAAATCTCAATGAAATTCAAGCTGGGGTAGGGGGAGGCAGGAAGGGGTAAATTCACAGCTCTTGGGTCCAGTGCACACTGTCTGGGTGAAGGGCACACTTATGTGTCTAACTCCAACTCGGTCTGCACAAATGCAAGGCATGTAATCAAAACATCTGTACCCCCTAACATTCTGAAATTAAAAAAAGAACATATTGTTCATTTCTGTAACTCTCTAGGCAATATATTCAGGCTGTTTTTGACCACAGGTAACAACGTGGAGCAGAGGGGGGTATGCTGTGCTGTGTTCTCCAAGTGAAAACAATAGGTGAAAATGACAGCTCCTCCTCTTCATCAAGCTTTGAGATCTGATTGATTTCCTAGGTACTCTTAACTCCGTGCTTCAGCAAGAACATCACTCTTACAACACGGTTTGCTAACTAAAATTAAACTAGCATCTCTAGTCTGTTACCATCCCCGCAGGTTTTCCACTCTCCTTTTCTTTAACCTGGTTTAGGTCCCTGTTGGTCAAGTCATTATCCATCCATTTCCCTTAGAAACTCTTCACTACACTTAATTGCCTTTTCTAACAGTATTTAACATTTTTAGTTTTCAAATATCCTATAGGTTCTATTTTTATTGATTGTGTAAAAAACTTAAGTAGAAACTAAAGGATTAGAGCAATAGGTAGCATTTCTCATTGGCATTCTTTTTCTTTTAGAATGACCATACTGTTGCCATTTAAATTTTTTTTTTTCAGATAAATTAAAAGCTGAATAGGCTTCAGATATAGAAAACAATGTTACATTTTAAACGTGGAAAGTGAAATAGCCAATGCTCAGCTCACCCCTAACCCCATAATCATATTTAGTAATTTTCAAGTCTACAACTCAGAAGAAGCAAAACATATTTTAGAGCCTTGCGGAATATTCTAAACCCCTTAAACCCTGGTTGATATCGCTACAACTATTCTAAACCCCTTAAACCCTGGTTGATATCGCTACAACTATTCTAAACCCCTTAAACCCTGGTTGATATCGCTACAACTATTCTAAACCCCTTAAGCCCTGGTTGATATCGCTACAACTATTCTAAACCCCTTAAGCCCTGGTTGATATCGCTACAACTATTCTAAACCCCTTAAGCCCTGGTTGATATCGCTACAACTATTCTAAACCCCTTAAGCCCTGGTT
>CAUYPK010144222.1:0-12376 GCA_963574355.1 Loris lydekkerianus
GGCTAGAGCCGCATGCGGCTCCCGGCCAAAATGAATTTCGGCTCTTTGCCTCTTATTATTTTGTATACTGTGGCTCTTTGCCAAGTTTGGATTTTGTTATGCTGCTTCTGAGGAGGGACCTCTGAGGAGTGATCTCCGAGCATGTAGTCGAACTTGTTCGCCACCCCTGTGCTAGTCCATTCGTGGGTCGATGGGCACTTGGGCTTCTTCCATGACTTAGCAATTATGAATTGGGCTACAATAAACATTCTGGTACAGATGTCTTTGTTATATTGTGACTTTTGGTCTTTTGGGTATAAACCTAGTACAGGAATTATAGGATCGAATGGCAGGTCTATTTTTAGGTCTCTAAGTATTCTCCAAACATCCTTCCAAAAGGAATGTATTAGTGGGCATTTCCACCTCAAATATTTTTTTTCTTATGTTACTGGAACTCATTAATTTTATCTCCAACTCACACAACACTTAATTGTTAAGCAACGTTAACTTTAGAAATATTCTAATATTATTAATAGTATTTCAACACTATGTATTCTCTTATTTAATTCTACTGTATCCTTAAATGGAAATTAACGTAATCACTATATAAAAGAAAGACCTTAGACACACAACACATCAAAAATACTGCCTTACTCTTGGTGGGACTGCAAACTAGTACAGCCTTTTTGGAAAGAATCCTCAAAGCACTAAAAGGATCTCACAATCCCATTATTAAGTATCTAACCAGAAAAAAAAAAATCATTCTACAATAAGGAAATTTGTACCCAAATGTTTATAGCAGCTCAATTCACAACTGCAAAGATGTAGAAACAATCCAAGTCCCCATCAACCCATAAACTGTAGTATATTTATGCCATGGAATACTATTCCCCCCTAAAAAAGACTTTGCATCTCTCATATTTACCTGGATGGATTTGGAGAATATTCTCTCAATCAAGAATGGAAAAGCAAGCATCCCATGTACTCCATACATACTTAAAACAGTCTATGAACAACTATAGGCCAACACGAGAGAAAAACACAATTAAATTCAAGAAGGGGAGCATGGGGACTCATTAAGTTCCTACCTATCCGATATAATGTAGGCGATATGGCACAATTCATGAGTGAAGGACTCAACTACAGCTCAGACTATGGACTTTACCTTAGAAATGGAAATAATATAATCTAATCAACGTGCACTCATATTAACTCAAAATTTAAAAAAAAGAGATTGCTACTGCCTTCATCTACTTCTGAAATGCTGAAACATCACCAAATAGTTTCAAGTAGCTATAAAAATATTGAATGTTGGCCTGGTGCCCATAGCACAGTGGTTTATGGCATCAGCCACATACACTGAGGCTGGCGGGTTCAAACCCAGCCCTGGCCAGCTAAACAACTATGACAACTGCAACAAAAAAAAGAAACAGCCAGGCATGTGATGGGTTCCTGTAGTCCCAGCTACTTGGGAGGCTGAGGCAAGAGAATCGCTTATGCCCAAGAGTTTGAGATTGCTGTGAGCTGTGATGCTTCAGCACTTTACCGACAGCAACATAGTGAGTCTCTTTCTCAAAACAGAAAAAAAATATTGAATGTTCACAACACAAAGAAATGAAAAATGTATAAGATGCTGGATAAGATGCTAATTACACTGACCTAATCATTATACATTATATAGTGCATCAAAACATCATTATGTGTTCCATGCATATGTACACTTAATGTCAACCAAAATAAAATTTAAAAAGAGACAGCTGCATAGTAGCTGTCTATAATAATAATAGGCAGAGCTATGATCTCAAATATATCAGGTCCTAATCCTTGGGAATTGTAAATATTATCTTATTTGGAAGAAAGTTTTTTGTATATTTGATTAATTAAAGATCTTAGATGGAGAGATTATCCTGGATTATCTGGGCAGGCCCTAAACACATTCACAGATGTCTTTATAAGACAGAGGAGAGGGAGATTTGGAACAGACACCCAGAGGAGAAGGCAGGCTGATGGCAGAGGTGGGAAAGCACTATCCTCAAAGACTGCAGTGATGCAGCCATGGGCCAAGGAATGTTAGCAGCCACCCACAGCCAGAAGAGGCAAGGAACAGATTCTTCCAGAGAATCTCCAGAGGGGACAAAGTTCTGATGACACCTTCTTTTCAGCCAAGTTCATATTGGACTTCTGACCTCTAGAACTTGGAGGGAATAAATTTCTTTTATTTTAAACCACCAAATGTGTGATAATTTGTTACAACAGCCACAGGAAACAGAATGTTAACCTAAGGCGAGACATGAGCAGAGAAAATACAAAAGCAAGCCATGTAAAGAAATGGGATGTTGAGCAAGAGAACTTACTGCAACAATAACAAGAGAAGGGCAACACAACTATAACAAGAAACACAACAGAACGCAGGGCATATTATACATTCAGTTCCCCACACACAGGCGTTGGTCACACCAACACATCCAGGCCTAACCATGTAAGGTGAAAAACTCCTTCCCCCACAACCTGCCTGACAGCAGTAAGGAGAAAACATCCTCAGGGGTCAAGAGAAAAAAAGAAGAGAAAATTCTGAAAGAAGAGAGGCCAGACAGTAGGAAAAAATGAGAACCAAGAGGTTCAACAGCATATCATACATGCTATATTTTTTCCTTCACTGATTTGTTGTTCTTTATTTATCCTGAATACTAATCCTTTTCAATCACTTAACTCAAAAAACGATCTGATTTAAATTGGCTTGATAACTGGTTTGTGATATCCTCAATAAAATAACTGATCAGGAATTGCAAACTGCCAATATAAGACCTTGTTCTGTAAACCATCAGTCCTAGGGTTTAGGTATCAGCAATATAAAATCAGTAGTCAAAGGGCTTAGGGAAAATACCAGTCTAGAGACGTGTATGTACCCTATTAAAAAAATTATCATTCAAAAGTGAAGTCATAATAAAGATAGGGAGGATAATTTTCTATTGTTGGTGCTTTTTTATTTTAATAAATCAGCAATTATTGTGTTATAAATCTTACAGCTAAGATTCCATTGGAATTATGCAGTTTACATGACATGAATATTCATCTTAGGGAGGAAAATGTTTTTAAAATGTGATTCTAGCCAAGTGTTGAAATAAACAAGATTCCATTTTCCACAAAGAATGAATAATGCTAAAATTAAGAATTCTAGTTTCTCCAATGAATAAGGGCACATGTGAACGTAAAGTACTGTATGTTAATCACCTGTTTTATTGTTGATATGTATTCCATCGATTTAGAACCACTACTACTGCCTTCCTCAGAGTTAAACATCCTTTTAGTAAAATAACATTGGTATTTCTTGCTTGTTATTTCAGCATATGCCTTGAAAGCACTGCCTATTTTGATTCCACTAAAATATTTATTTTACCTATATTTTTGCATTGCAGATTTCTTCCACTGTTGTTCATACAGAACGCCACGAACTACATAAAGTGATTCTTTTTACTTATGAGTAGTGTCACCAATTTTAGAAATGATTTGGATAAAACAAATAAAACCAGGCCTAGAATTTTACAATAGAAATGCCAAGATTTTGACAGCTTGGAGAAATCGTTTATTCCTCCTTGTGCTATATAGAGAAATAGAAGAAAATACATTCTAATAGAAAACGCAATGATAATTTTCTCTACATATCATATTTTTAAATTTCAGATGATGCTTGTCTCCATTAATGTCTCCATTAAACTGCTCCAATGTGAAAATAAAAGGCTTTAATTCCTTAGAAAATAAATTCTTAGAAATATCAGATGAGCTTTCATTTTGCTTTCCTGTAACAGATGCATGGATATAGTAAAATATACTAATCATATTATGTGGAGTAACATAGATTAATCATACTGAGGTTAGATGGTAACATTTTTTAAGGAAATTTTCTTCCTTTTTAATAGTAATAAATTTAAACAGGAATCATACAACTAACTTATATAGAACCTAGTTATAACCTAAGGATATGGGGAAGGGGGAGAGGAAGAGGAAGGAGGGGGGAAGATGGGAGAGGGAGGGTGATTGCTGGGATTACACCTACGGTGCATCTTACAAGGGTACATGTGAAATTTAGTAAATGTAGAATATAAATGTCTTAACAGAATAACTAAGAAAATGCCAGGAAGGCTATGTTAACCAGTGTGATGAAAATAGGTCAAATGGTCTATAAAACCAGTGTATGGTGTCCCATGATTGCATTAACATACACAGCTATGATTTAATAATAAATAAATAAATAAATAGAACTGTTCTAAGTACTTTCCACATATTATCTCAATTAATTCTCATGTTAATCCAATAAGCTAATAATTTTTAAAATTCCCACTTTACAGATGAAGAATTTATAGTGAAAAGAGATAAACAACTTGCCCAAAGTCACACAGCTAGTAAGGGGAGATCCATAATTAAAATTCAAACGTCCCCCACTTACAACACCCACACAACACTGGCCCACTAGCTCACCACGTTCCATGACAAAATGCAATACTTTCACCCACAATCTTTAATAATGGCTTAGAAATTTTTACTCCGTGACTGATACAAAACATAAGTTAAAAATTGAATTAGTTCAGTAATATTAAATTTGAAATAAAATGAATTATACAAATAAACTGAAACCTGTAAAAAAGTAAAGCACACCAAGAAGAGTCATTTATTCTCCCAATCTTCCCAGCTGCTAAGCAAGTACTGGATTTTCTTAGCTCAGAAAATAAATGAAGTTGTTCATCATTTTCTCAAGGTCATAATCGAAACTCACAAGAAACTGTAATTTCTTTATATTCACCTACCCACAAACAAAACCCTAGATGATTTATTAAGAGCAGAGTCAAAGACATTCATAACTTTTAAGGTTGGTTTGAAACCCAAGTACCTGCCAACCCTTCAAACTGTAATTGAGCCCTTGGAAATAGAAACAAGCCTGGTGTTTGTTAGGGGTCTTCACTGTGTTCGCCCGTGCTGAGCAGCAGTACACAGGCCAAAGTGTTGAGGATTCATCAAGGAAACACCAGGTACTACACCCCATCTCCTCTCTGTGCCACAACACCTCTCAGAGGCTCAACCTCCTCCACTGTAAACTCAAATTCAACACGGCCACCTCTACCTGGCTGTTTCACTACAGGGCACAAAATATTCCATGTGGCTTCTAGTAACTGTGGCTACCATTACTGCTAGGTGCCATTCTTTCCATTGGTCTCAAATTTTTAAC
This sequence comes from Loris lydekkerianus, assembly GCA_963574355.1. Classification (NCBI taxonomy): domain Eukaryota; kingdom Metazoa; phylum Chordata; class Mammalia; order Primates; family Lorisidae; genus Loris; species Loris lydekkerianus. The sequence continues at coordinate 5,201 of CAUYPK010144222.1, forward strand.
CTTAAGATTCCCAGAAGAACTATTACTAGAGGACATGCTAGTTTCTTAGCATTGTTGTAGCAAATTACCACAAATTTAGTGGTCCTAAACAAATATGTTGCTTTTGCTGTCCTGGAGGTGAGAAATCTAAAATGGGTCTAAAATCAAAATGTCAGCAAGGCTCCATATGTTTCTGGAGGCAGTAAGAGAAAATTCATTTTTTTGATTTTTCCAGCTTCTACAAGACACGTGCATTTCTTGGTTCCTGGCTCCCGGCTCCCGTCCATCTTCAAAGCAGCAGTGACTTCTGGTCCTTCCCACATGGCACTTACTCTGCCAATGACTCTTCTCTCTCCTGCATAATTAAGAACCTTGTGATTACATTGGGGCCTCCTGGGAAGTCCAGGATAATCTCTTTATTTTAAAGTCACCTGATTGGCAAACTTAATTCTAGAATCTTAATTACCTTTTGCCACATAATGTGACATATTCCCATAGTCTGGGAATTAGGATGTGGACAATTATGGGAAGCCATTATTCTGCATAGCATGATAATGATACTCAATTTTAACTTCTAAGGATTAGTTGTGGTTTCCTTTGGTATTAAACATAGGTAAATATCATTCCATAAGAAATTAAATGCATCTCATGAATGATGTTGCTCTTTGAATATCCTTTTCAATTGTCTTCATTACCTTTAAGAGAGTACTATGTATTTCCACTGTGGTTTTTGATTTATATTAACTAAATTGTGACAACTGTATTTCAATAAAATCGTCTGAAAAAATTTAATATATTAGTACATGTTCTGCAATAATGAAGAATAGGTTTAGAATTGTTAATGAGCAAGTATAATTAGTTTCTGCTTTGTTCAAAGAGTCAGCATAGTATGTGTTTTTAAAAAACATAGTATGTGTTAAAAAAAATAAAAAATAGAACCCTTAAAATAGTCTTGAGCTTTGTTTAGCTATTAATAGGATTTCAGATCTCTTAAAAGGCCAAATAAAGTAGTTTTATTTTAAAACCATAGAATTTATTTCTCAATACTCCAAGTAAAAAGACTGTAAATTTCATATCTTGTACAGTTAATATAATTTTCATCAGCTGAAGCACAGAGTTCAATTTAAGAACCTTGAAAATAAATGAAATGATAAAGAAATGAAACACCAGTCAATCTGCCTTGTCATGGGAATTCATCAGAATGCATAATTCTTTGACATTAACCTTTATTGATTTAGCAATCAATCCCTATTGTCATACCTTCAATTTTATGCTTCACTATTTCTGGAATTAAATTTCTTTAAAGTCTTAATATTAGGCACTTTCTTAGTATTTGCTCGAGAGAGAAAAAAAAATCTATATTATAACCATCATAACTTTAAAATTATTCTTTTAGGAAATCTTTGAAAAATCGAATAGACCTGTTTAAACATCTTTAATAATACCATATTTCTTGAGTAGTAAAAGTTGGGGCAAAATTTTTCTCCAATAAAATTTAGTCTTTGTTTCCACAGGAAACATTTCCCTAGTTTTAGAGATTAAATATTCTTAAAACCTCTATAAATTTAGGTCAGCGATGAGAATATGAACAAATAAATAATGCAAAGATACTTGAGACAAATTCTTATTTCTTCATAAGAAATCATACAAAAATGATACAAAAACAGACATAATACAAAAATGATTTCAAAACTTTGTTTTATGGGTTTTATGCCATTAGAGCTCAGTTTTATAAAATCTTTAAAAATTAATAATTGAATATTTCTAAGACTTTTATCTCAGTATTCCAAAGATTAATAATTGTTTACATAGACAGGCTTGTAAAACTAAAATATTCTATTAGATTAACAGCCATTGTGTTAATAAAAGCATTATCCTTTTTTAATATGAATAATAAAATATACATTTAGAAATATCATAGCTAAGAGAAAAGTTAGCAGCTTATTCTTTAAAAAATTAAAGAATTCAACTGTATCAAACAGCAAAACTTATAAAACTATTGTTTAAAACATTTTATTGGGAGAACCGACCAGACAAACTGCCTTATTTGAAGAGTTGTCTTTGCTGGAATAGTCATGAGGTATAAGAATTACAGCAGTTTCTCTAAACCTGGTATATCCTCTATCTGCTGAATTTTCCTAAAGAGGAAAATTAATATGGTATTTATAATATTTCTGGATTCAACCAACTTATGGTTCTTTTGATCATTCTCACAAAATATTACAAGGGTACAAATGTTCTGGGGTACGTGGATCACTTTTGTAATGCTAACGCCAGTCACCCGGATACTGTTCATTGTGCCCATTAAGCAGGTTTCTCCCCACTGCTCTGTGCTCATCGGTCAGTTCTAGCTTCACAGCAAGTGCATGAGGAGTCTGCTTTTCACTCTTTAGATCAGCGATTTTCAACCTACGTGCCACCGCACACTGGTGTACCATGAGAGGATCTTAGGTATGCCATGAAAATTTTTAAAGATCACTAACTCCAACGGTATAGGTTTCTTTTTACAATAATGAAAATGTCTTGGAATTAGATAGTGCTGATGGTTGCACAACCACACAGAAACAACTGAATTATGCGTTTTGAAGTGGAGAATTTTATGGTATATGAATATATGTCAATAAATTTTTTAAAAGAAAAAAAGATCACTAATTAAAGTATTTTAGAAAGAAGTTCAAAGCATGGTAAGTGTAATCTTTTTTCCTTTTTCTCTTTTTTTTGATCAACATAATTTTAAGTGTGCCACACAAGTTTAACTATAGGTTCAAATGTACTGTGAGATAAAGAAGGTTGAAAAACACTACTTTAAATACTTCATTTAGGATAATGGTCCCCAGTTCCATCCAAACTGTTGCAAAAGGTATTAATTCGTTTTTTATGGAAGAGTAGTATTCCATAGTATACCTAGTATACCTATACCACATTTGTTAATTCACTCATGAATTGATGGCCACTTACATTGAGTCCACATCTTTACAATTTTGAGTTGTGCTGCATTAAAAATTCAAGTGTAGGTGTCTTCTTGATAAAATGACTTCTTCTTGGGGTAAATATCCACTAGTGGAATTTCTGGATAGAATAGTAGGTCTACTTTTCATTCTCTGAGAAATTTCTATACCGTTTTCCTTAGAGGTTGTACTAATTTGCAGTTCTAGAAACAATGTGTAAGCATTCTTTTCTCTCTGTATTCATACCAGCATTTGTTGTTTTGGGTCTTTTTAATAAAAACCATTCTAACTGGCATAAGGCTACATGTCGTTGCAGTTTTAATTTGCATTTTCTTGATTATTAGTGGCATTGAACATTTTTTATACGTTTATTGGCCATTTGTCTATCTTCCTTTGAAAAGCTTCTGTTTATGTCTTTTAACCACTTTTTAATAAGGTTTTTCATTTTTTTCCTTCTACTTTGAGTTCACCATAGATTCTGGTTATTAGTGCTATATTGGATGTATAGCTTGCAAATAATTTCCCACATTCTGTAGGTTGCCTGTTTGCTCTGTTGATTATATTTCCTTACTGATGCAAAAGCTTTTAAAGTTAATCAAATCCCATTTATTTATTTTGGTTGTTGCTGTAATTGCCATTGGGTCTTAGTCATAAGTTCTTTCTCTAGGGTAATATCTAGAAGAGTTTTTCCTACTTTTTTTTTTCTAGAATTCTTATGGTTTCATGCCTTAGATCTAAGTCTTTTATCCATTTTTGTGAGTGGTGAAAGATACGGTTCCTGTTTCATTCTTCTCCACGTGGCTGTCCAATTTTCCCAGCACCATTTACTGAATAGGGCTTCTTTTCCCCAGGGTATATTGTTGTCTGCTTTGACAACAGACTGTATGTGGATGGTTTTCTATCTGGGCTCTCTGTTCTGTTTCATCAATATAGGTCTCTATTTCAATGCCAATACCACACTCTTTTGGTTACTATAATCTTGTAACATGGTTTAAAGTCTGGTAATGTGATGCCTCCAGATTTGTTCTTTTTGCTTAAGATTGCTTTGGCTACTTTGGCTTTGGGGGGTGGGGGGGAAGGTCCCAAATGAAGTGCAGAATTCTTTTTTCTAGACCTGTAAAATAAGACATGCTATTTTGATACCCATTAAATCCCCCAAAGTGATTTATAGACACAATGAAACTGTACATCACTTTGGGTAGTGTGGACATTTGAACAATGTCAGTTCACTCAGTCCATGAGCACGATATATTTTCCCATTTCTTTGTGTCATCTCTAATTTCCTTCCTCCATGTTTTGTAGTTCTCTTTGTAGAGATCTTTCACCTTCTTGGTGAAGTTGATTCCCGAGTATTTTATTTTCTTCATATCTCATCAGAGCAAAGCTGAGAACTTCAGTTTAGTAGTTGTAGGAAATGGGGACTTTTTCTCCCACTCGAGACAAATGAGGAATTGTGGCTTCTTCATTGCCATTGATAGCAATCTCGCAGTCAGGAGAAAACTCAGCCTCAAGAAAAAACTAACATATAAAGAAGAGAAGAAACAACGAAGAAATAGAAACAAAAAATGTGAAGCCACAACCTGACTGAATAGTTCCTGAAGCAACCCTCCTTCTGGACTAAGATGTTTTTATATTGCAAGGGTACATGTCCAATCTATGAAGAGTAGAGTATAAATGTCATAACACAATAATTAAGTAAGTGAGGTGAAGGTTATGTTAATCAGTTTGATGTAAACATTCCAAATTATATGTAAAATCAGCACATTATACCACATAAATGCAGGAATGTATACTGTTATGATTTAGCAAAAAAATGTTTAAAAACAGATGGATTTTTCTGTTGCATTCATCAACCTCTTTTCACTAGAAAGTACAGCTTTTCAAATCTCTACTTTTGATATCCTGTCTTGAGACCTCAGCCTCCTGTTCTTTCCTGTTCTTCACTGGCACACACCTAAGACATTTGGCCAGGACATCAAATCTCCTGACAATCTTTACACGTTTGGTTCATCAGTGGGCCAATGCACGTGGCTCCTTGTCTCACACTTAGCAGACAATCCATAAGTTGTGCTTATTGATTGGCGAGTTGATTCTTCCCCCTGTCTCTTGGCCCACTCTTTCCCACATATTTCCCCCAGTGACTCTTCTTTTAATTTTTTTCAGAATTATATTTCTATAACTCAGAATATCCTTCCCCACTGAAAATCATCAGTAACTGCCATGTTTTCCAGAGCCGGATCTCTGACGTGCTTCACACCAGGTTTCTAATGTTGTTCTCTATAGAGATTGAAGGGGACAAACCCTTCCTACACCAAACACAGTGTTGGGACCCATCTTAAAACGTCAGCCCCCAACGTGTTCTCAATTAATGTACTTCTAAGAAAGAACTGTAATCCACCGTCATCACAAGCCTCACAATAGCCAAGTAACTAATTTTGTAAAAATTGTGTTCAGTTCTAGAAATAATGTTTTCATGGGACATTGGCAAAATGAAAGTTATCCAAGGAGTAACCAGGATGGTGAAAAGTCAATAAACTATGTGTGAAGCATTTCTTTACAGAAAGGGAACTGAAAGAGAATGTAGTATTTATGTTCTAATAGTGGAAGGATTGTCATGTGGAAGAACTATGCTCCAGACGGCAGAAAAAGATTACATTTTACTCATGTAGGGTCACATCTTAGCTCAATGTGAGACGTGGCATTAAAATAATATTTCTATCCAGCTGTAAAAGCGGATTACAGAAAAGCAAAGGTTCACGTACTGATCAACTTAGTCTGTGCTACAGCAACAAAAAACTGTCAGATCTCAACAGCTTATCAAACAAAAGTTTGTTTCTCATTTACACTACTCATCCAGCACAGGTCACCTAAGGGCCTGGTCATTGTCATGCTCAGAGACACAGGATGACAGAGACTCCACTGTCCTGTCACACTGCCATCTAAACACAAGTCTTCGGGGACCATCATGGCAAGGAAATAGAACTTAGATCATAAATTAGCCCCTATGCTTCTGCCTGGAAATGAATCACGTCATTTCCATTTAAATTTCATTGGGCAGAGAAATCCATGGCCATGTCCACTTTCAAAGACATGGGGACATAATATCCCCATGTGCCTGGAAAGAGAAGGGTGTGAGAAGTTTCAATGAGCACTTGGAATGCCTGCTGTACCTTTCGGTTGGATTTTAGGAGAGCTCAAATTATTATTAGAAATATTAGGAAAAAAAGATAGATTTTCAAGTCTCTTTAAACTCTAGGACTCTAGAATTCCAAATTTACGCTGGATAGTCCTTTAAAACCAGGGATTTTGCTTCTCAGCATTAAGTAACTCTGGAGTGTTTAAATTCTTCTCATACAAATCACCAAGCTCAATATTTGAATACACAGAGCTGAGCTTACAAAGACTTGGCTTGTAAGAACTAAATATTGACAGGTCAATAGCCCCACTCTGTTTGTAAGCTTGCTACAGTCCTTTTTTTCTTTCCCAAACATTGCTTTAAATATTTACATTTAACTTCTACATAAGAGTTGTTGATTTTCACTAGAGGTTGGGATGAATGACAGTTGATAACTGCTCTTCTCGTTCTATAGAATTTACTTGCAAGGTTTTTCCATCTTCCTAGGTAAACGTGTAAGCTTAGCTGAATAGGTGGCCTTAAGTGTTGTCAGCTGTCTTCCAGTGGCCTGATTGTGCCTTCGAGTATGCAAAAGCCCCTGCGTATAGGTCACCTTATTTATGTTACAGTCTCCCAATTCATTTTACTGCAGATATGGCTTAAATTGAGAGCAATTAGTCAGTTCATTTTTATTCATTTTAAACCTGCTGCATCCTTGATTTTTCTTTAAATTATAGATCAAACGAGGACAGCTATACACTTTCAGTATCATAGATCTGGACTTGTAGCTCTGGAAGGGGCCTTTGAGATTACCTAGTTCACCTTGTTTTACATACAAAAAAATTAATAATAGTTAATATTTATTAGAAGTTTATTGTGTTCTGGGTAATGTTTTCTCATGTATTAGCTCAATCTTCTCAATAGATTAAGGAAATGAGCACTGTCATCATCCCCATTTTATAGGTTAGTAAACTTACTTAAGTAAAGAGACACATGTAACAGTTAGGAAAGGGTGATTTTTTTTTTTTTTTTTTTTTTTTTTTTTCTTTATTTTAAGTACGGCCTGTACCCCTTCCCAGGAACATTTTGTTAATGTATGGAATGCAGACCAGGGCGCCCCAGCAAAGACTACAC
>CAUYPK010144224.1:0-11620 GCA_963574355.1 Loris lydekkerianus
AAATGCCAGGAAGGCTATGTTGAATATTGGGATGAAAATGTGTCAAATGGTTTATGAAGCTAGTATATGATGCCCCATGATCATATCAATGTACACAGCTATGATTTAATAAAAAAAAAATAAATAAATAAAAAATAAAAATAAAATAAAAATAAAGTTAGGATTACATTTTTGTTAAGAGAAATACAGTGAGATGAATAGCAGTAAAATTATAACTTATTGATAAAATTGTAGCAATATTATGTGAGTAGTTCCCCATATTTCACTTTGACATTACATTATGTACCTTTTCCCTCAAATTCTATTCTCTTTTTGACATAAACTCACAAAATAGTTGACAATGAGACTGTAGGACTTTCTCAGTTATTTTAAGGATGATTTTTCCTTTTCAGAATGACTTCAGTGCATCCAAGAATTGTGGAAAAAACCCCACATATAATTCAGTCAAATTTGTAAGCATATGATGCTGTGTGTGAAGAAAAGTAACAAATAAAAGCCTGTTTCACTGAATTAGAAACTTTGTGAGGGAAAAAAATGAAGGAAAAAATTCATCATGTATTTACATTGTAGTAAGAAAGATCTTTATATCTTAGGCTAGATCCTTAAGTTGACCACCTCCATATGTCAAACAGTCTCTTGAATGATCAACTCAAATGTTCTACTGTATATTGATAAATAAAAATGTAGTTTATTAAGCATATGCAATGTTACTGAAGTCTTGGAAGGCTTTCAGAAAAGGTAATTTTTAAACAGAATTAAGGAGTTGTGAGCGTGAACTTCATGTCTTGAAAGAGAATATTCTATGCATAGGGAACCAAAATACCAGGGCCCTGGGGAGGGGTAAGGGGTCTGACTTGCTCCCAGAGCAAAAGAAGACCAAAGAGACTAGATCAGCAAGAAAACTACATGAGCATTAATAAAGAAATGGAAAAGATGAAACTTCATCCGTACGTTCACAAGGATGGAGCTGGATTGTATTCTTCTTAGTAAAGTATCTCAAGAATGGAAATCAAATTCAGAATATGGACTGCAAATAAGATAAATAGAATGGAAGAAAAGATAGAAATTGAAATCCAAAGAGTAGTTCTAAAGTTGCCTCAAGAAATTAATGAATTCAAAGCCCAAGTCACCAAAAATATGGACATAATGAAAAAAAAGATAGCAGAGCTCAAGGAAATGAAAATGTTAGTTGAGGAGCTCTAAGATACAGTATAATCTCTCAGTAATAGAGTTGACCAGGCAGAAGAAAAGATCTCTGAAACTGAAGACAAAGCTTTTGAATGTTCCCAAACACTCAAAGAAGCAGACAAATGGATAGCAAAAACTGATTATTCCCTGAGAGAATTGTGGGATCACTTCAAAAGATCAAACATTCATCTTATAGGAATTTCTGAAGGAGAAGAGGATGGTCCTATAGGTACAGATTGTGATTAACTCTGCCAAAGTTAAGACAAAGGAGAAAATTCTGCAAGCAGCCAGATGTAAGAAAAGCATCACCTACAAAGGGAGAAGTATCCAAATGACTGCAGATCTCTAGGTGAAATGTTTTAAGCCAGAGGAAGATGGTCATTGACCTTCAATCTCCTAAAACAAAACAAATTCCAGCCCATGATCCTGTATCCAGCTAAACTGAGTTTCATTTGTGATGGAGAAATCAAATACTTTAATGACATAGACATGTTGAAGAAATCTGCCATAACTAAACCAGCTCTCTATGATATTTGCAGACCCATCCACCACAATAACCAGTGCAATGCTCTACCTCCAAAGTAAACTCACCCAGAAATTTTTGAACAAAGCTCAACTTCCACAGTGGTGAAAGGATTAAAAATGTCCACTGGATATCCAAAAATCGTGACACCCTAAACACAACCAGGCTTATCAATTTCCTCAATTAATGTGAATGGCTTAAATTATCCTCCAAAGAGGCACAGGCTGATTGACTGGATACATAAACTCAGACTGGATATCTGCTGTATACAAGAATCTCACCTTACCTTAAAGGATAAAAATAGACTCAGGGTGAAGGGATGGACTTGTATAATACAGGCAAATGAAAACCAGGAAAAAGCAGGGACTGCAATTTTAGTAGCAGCTACAATTGACTTTAAACCAACAAAGATAAAGAAGGTCACTACATATTTGTCAAGGGAAACACCCAACATGAAGAGATTTCAATAATAAACATTTATGCACCCTACGAGAATGCTCCTCAATTCATAAAGCAGGATATGAACAACTTGATATCTTCCTGCACTGTAATAGTTGGAGATTTTAACACCCCTTTGAAAGTTTTGGATAGATCCTCCAAGAAGAAACTAAACAAAGAAATATTAGACTTAAACCTGACCCTAGGACAAATGAACTTAACAGACCTCTATAGAACATTTCACCCTAATAAAACTGAATATACATTCTTTTCATCAGCCCATGGGGCATCCTCCAAAATAGATCATATCCGAGGACACAAGTACAACCTCAGCAAATTTAAAAGTCTAGAAATTATTCCTTGTATCTTCTTGGACCACCATGGAATAAAAGTTGAACTCAACAGCAACAGGAATTCTCATTACTCAAACAAAGTCATGGAAGCTAAACAATCTTAGCCTGAATGATAGCTGGTCAAAGATGAGATTAAGAAGGAAATCACCAAATTTTTGGAACAAAATGATAACAAAGACACAAATTATCAAAACCTGTGGGATACTGCAAAGGAAGTCCTGAGAGGGAAATTTATAGCATTAGAAGCCTTCATCAAGAAAACACAAAGAGAGGAAGCCAAAAATTTAATGGATCATCTCAAGCAACTGGAAGAGGAAGAGCATTGCAATCACAAACCTAGTAGAAGAAAAGAGATAACCAAAATTAGGACAGAATTAAATAAAATTGAAAACAAAAGAATCATTTAGAAGATCAATGAAACAAAAAGTTGGTTTTTTGAGAAGATAAAACTTTGGCCAACCTAACCCGAAATAGAAAAGTAAAATCTCTAATATTGTCTATCAGAAATGATAAAGGAGAAATAACATCAGACACTTCAGAAATTCAAAAAAATCTTCAGTGATTACTACAAAAATCTCTATTCCCAGAAATATGAAAATCTGAAGGAAATAGACCAATATCTGGAAGCATGCCACCTTCCTACATTTAACCAGAAAGAATTAGAAATCTTGAACAAATCTATATCAATCACTGAAATAGTATCAACAATAAAAAATCTCTCAAAAAAGAAAAATCTGGGACCAGATGGCTTCACATCTGAATTCTATCAAACCTTTCAAGAGGAACTAGTACCTATATTATACAACATTTCCAAAGAATAGAAAAAGAAGGAATACTTTCCAACACATTCTATGAAGCAAATATCACCCTGATACTCAAACCAGGAAAGGATCCAAAAAGGAAGAAAATTATAGACTAATATCATTAATAAATATCAATGCAAAGATATTCAATAAGATCTTAGCAAACAGAATTCAACAACACATCAAAAATATTATACACCATGATCAAGTTGGTTTTATTCCAGGCTTTTCTTTTTCTTTTTCTTCATTTTTTTTTTTTTTCTGAGACAGAGTTTCACTCTGCCACTCAGGCTAGAGTGCCATTGTGTCAGCCTAGCTCACAGCAACCTCAAAATTCCTGGGCTCAATTGATCCTCCTGCCCCAGCCTCCCAAGTGGTTGAGATTATAAGCATCACAATGCCCAGCTAATTTTTCATTTTTAGTAAAGATGGGGATCTCACTCTTGCTTAGGCTGGTCTTAAACTCCTGAGCTCAAGGGTTCTTCCTGCCTTGGCTTTCCAGAGTGTAGGATTGCAGGCATGAGCCTCTGCATCCAACCAGCAAAACTTCTCTTTATTTCTCTGTTACCTTCCATTTGTTTTTCTGGCAGAAAAATATATTGAATTGCTTTATAGTCACTTCTTTTTTGTGTGTGTGCTATGTAATGCTAACACAGCAACTGAAATGTTAGAAAAAATAAATTATTCACTAATTAGCACCTTGAGGAAAAAAAGTATAGAGCTTCTCATGATTTTGGTTATTTGTATGTTATATAAGTGTTGCCCTAGTATCCTCCTTGTCTATTATTGGTACAAATTATCTGGTGAGTAAGGAAATAGGCCATAATTATGTTCCCTTTAGCCTGGACACCTTCCTTCTGTTTCTAAATAATACACTTCATGATGTTATGGGAAATCCTGCAAATTCCCCAGATGGACTGGGACATTTCTAGAACCACTTTGCAACAACTTTTTCTTCTCAGAGGATCAACGATGATAATAGATTACAATCAGTTTTCCTAAACAAAGTGTGAAAAAGTCACCCTGCCCCTTTCTAAAATATCGGCTGCACATCTGGATTGAAGGAGGAGTAACATCTGTATATCATCTGTGCAAAGTGCTTCCGTTTAGGAATTCTGCTTTGCTAATTCTTATTTTTGTAATAAGAGTCTCTGTAGGTAGATTGGTAAGGGGAGGAGGATTTCTCCCCTTTTATTTTGGATAAATTAATATTATATTTGTATTTCACCAGGGGCCCCAAAGTTATGTCCAGAGAAAGTAATAAAAAGATCAGAATACCCCAGGAACATTTAGTTTGTGCTCCTTAACGTTTTGAGCTGAGGGCTGTGTATATATGTCTGGGAACATCCCTCTGTGATCCTCCCCCATGACATGGAGTGAACCATTCTGGCTATTGAATATGCAGTTAAAGACAGCCATGTTCAAGGACATTTCTGCAGGCAACATTAGTAACATCCAGATATTGCATAATGTTGTGGTTGGTAGGAAAAAAAAGGAATGAGAAAACTTTTGGTTATATCTTTCTCTCATTGATCTGGAATTTCTATTCCATGGTTTTGAAAAGAATTAGTCAGGTTTTTTATAGGCAAGGGAAATTGGTAATACGAAGTTTGGTGATGTCTAGAACAACTGTGCACAGTCTAACAGCTTAGTTCTCTTAAAATTTGAATACTCTTGAAAAATAATTTATACAGTGTCAACAATTTTAAAGCCTTGGCAAACATTTGAGTTGTAATGATCTTTGCATCATTACTGAGTTTCAGCATGATTAGATAAATATCCTCAGTGTAGCATCTGATATATAAGTCACATGGCAAGTGTTCAATAAATGGTCATAATTATTAAAATTTTGTTATTCTTATTTTAAACAAATGATGTCATGATGATATTATGATAATAGAGATTAATGACATATATATTACAACCAGCTAGTAGACCTTGGCAGTGTCCACCAACATTTGGTTTTTCTCTCATTCTGAGTGTAGTGGAGGATTAAAATTCTCTGCCCTGTGGAAGTTACACATGATCATATGACTTATTTGTGGTTAATGAAACACTTAAGAATTGGTGTATGAGTCCTGATTATTTTCTCATCTCTTTCTCTCCTTGCCTAGATTTCTACAGAATCAATTGTCAATAAGGCTGAGCCAATACGTGAAAGACTGTTGTCCTGGAATATTTAAGCCATTTAAATTTTGGTATTGTTTATTACCAAAGCATAATTTTCTTGCTGTGACTGATCACAAATCAATGAAGGAAAGATTGGTTATCATAAGTTACTGTTTCTCAGATGAGCTCGCCTGCAGGAAAGGTTAGAATCTTAGCAATGTTACCAGCCATCGTTAACCAGAACAGCCATTTCATGTTGGACACTGCTAGTCAGGCCCTGACAAGGCCAGATGAGCCTACCTGCTGACATATGGAGACTGTTGATTCACTTCCCAGGCCTACTGTCATAGACAAATTGAGGAACTGAACTCCATGGTACTGGTCAAGGATGCGGGGCACTCTGTGCACCCAGTGAAGTGTTGACTAACTATAAATTTAGTCCAGAATAAAAACGCTTTGAAGATATAACCACTTTCAGAAAGATATTGTGTAACATTGTATGGGGATTTTTTGACCTGTACTATGATGAATAATAACACTGGTGATATTTACTTTTACTGTGAGAATAAAATGTAACAAAGGGAAAGAGAAAGGTACAACAATTCTTGGAGGAGATATCCTTGCTCTTCTCTGGAATCTGCTGATTTTTCATCTGTCCCTCTGTTGATTGGGCTTGGGTGACAGGGGGATGGACTCCTTGGTTTGGCAACAGCAGTAGTCAAGAGGAAATAACTCTAGAGATTGGCAGAGGGTGGCTTAGATGCTGAGGGCTGTGAGGACTTTATGCTTTGGGTGAGCCAACTTGGACAGCAGAAAGTAGCAGAGACAGAGGTTGGTGAGGCAGAGCCCCACACCAGTTTTGGGAAGATTGGAAGGGAAGATCATTATTTAGTCACTGTGGGTCCAACTTCCAGGAAGGACAAACTGGCAAGATGCAACCACTTATAGAAAGGGATTCAATGAAGGGGTCTGTCCCCAGAAGGGAAAACAGAATGCTTATCAGAAAAGTGAGGCAGAACCTCTTGAACCTAGTAAAAACAATATGGTTGGAGCAGAGGGGTACAACTGGTTACAATGGAAATTCTGACTTGTACTACCCCGCAATGCTTCATTGTGTTTTAAACTCTAGACTGAAACTATTAGACAAATGAAACCCAAATTGCCTGAGGAAGGAGTCATAAAATTAGCTTAATTTAGTATGCATTTCACTTCTGAAATTTCATTAGGTCTTCATAAAATTTAGTAATTTAAAAATACTATCATGTTGTAATTAGACATGAAATAGTAAGCTAGAAAGGGAGAAATTTAACCCTGCCAAGAAATGATTATGTTACAAGAATTCCTAGTTTTATATTACAGCTGTGCAGAAAGTTTGAAGAATCCATAGGGATTTTTAGTTGTCTGTCAAGAAGAATAAATCATGGAGTGAACCATACTATTTAAAGATTAAGCTGTAGCAAAGGTATTATTAGCAAAGAATGGCTCTGCCTATCATGTGGAAATGCTGACCTCATTCATATTTTTTGGAAATTGCTCCAAGTACTTGCTACTATTATTATTTTTTTCCTATCTGTGTTTCTCTTTGGTGAAATAGGAAAATTGTTGTCATGAAGTTTGCTAACTATTTTACTGTGGCTGCTGCCCCTTAATTGCTGTGGTTGTCAGGGACCAATGTTATAGAGCAACTTCAGAGAGTGCATAAAAGAGAAAAATACCCAAATAACATAACTTAGACAAGACAGACATTTGCCTATGTATTTCTCTCCCTCAAAAAATCAATCTAGGGCTGGTACAGTGGTTTAATGGAAGATGGTAAACATAGGTTCCCCTGGAGCTAAACTCTGTCATTATGGTCTTGTCCTTCATTTTCAGGGTCATTTCCTTTGCGTCAGGCTACCAGTTAGAGGGAAAAAAGTATGCTTCTCCCATCCCATCATCTTCCATTAGAGATTTCCAGAAGTTACATGCAGCAGAATTCCAAGTAGCTAGAACTACAGGCACCCACCACATGCCCAGCTAATTTTTTAAATTTTACTAAAGATGGGTCTCACCCTTGCTTAGGCTGGTCTTAAACTCCTGAGCTCAAGCAGTCCACCTTTCTTGGCCTCAAAGAGTGCTAGGATCACAGGCGTGAGCCACAAGGCCCCATCTATGTTTCTTTTTGATGTTAGCATTGAACAGAATGTTCACATATGAAGACATACTGTGTGTGTTCATGTGCAGGGGGCAGGAGTGGGAGGAAGACTTGAATACATCCATGAGTCTTTGGCCTCACTGACCTTAAAGGAATGGTCTTTTCCCTCAATGCAACAGAAATTAAAGGATGCAGATGTGTGACTGCTGAAGGAAACAATTGCTAGGCACTATTCTTAGCATCTGAGGAGACATTTTTCTGCTCTGAATTCAGGCCCATCACCGTCTATAGCCTCATAGACAGTGGGGAGTGCCAGAGACCCGAATGCTTCATTTATAGCAAATTCATCTATAAAACACTTTAGAGCAAGATCAAATTTAGAAAAATTAGGTATATCATGGTAGTCTTCTATAATGATCTTCAGTTTACCTTAATCATCTTTTCAATTAACAATTTTGGGAAAGTTAATTACCTAGGGGCATGATTAATGGTTTTTCTATGAATAATTATGCTATTAGTCCTCATAATAGCTTAATTGTCCATAGAGAAACAGAAACCCTTTCAGTATAGTAAGGTCTCCTACAATAAAGAATGCTCAGGTGGGCGGTGCCTGTGGCTCAGTGGGTAGGTGGGTTCAAACCTGGCCCTGGCCAAACCACAACAAAATAATAGCCAGGCATTGTGGCGGGCACCTGTAGTCCCAGCTACTCGGGAGGCTGAAGCAAGAGAATCGCCTAAGCCCAGGAGTTGGAGGTTGCTGTGAGCAGCGTGATGCCACGGCACTCTACCAAGGGTGATAAAGTGAGACTCTGTCTCTACAGAAAAAAAAAAAAAAAAGAATGCTCAACATTTATATTGGGGTAGCAAAGGCTTTAAAGATTTTTAAATCTGTTTGCTAATGTGGACAATGGAAGAAAATAATATGCTCAATAATTAATAAATAGATAGCTGTATTTAGGAAGAAATATTAAAAATTTCTTTAGTGTATTCTTCATCTCATTTCAAATGATTAATTTAACAAATCTCATTCTTGAGAAGTTAAACTCATTTTTATGAGTTGGAGTACAAACGTTTGACTCCAAGAATCATCTTTGGATGCTTTTCAAACTTTGGAAGAATTAGTTAATGGTAAAACTTCTAGTTAGGCCATTTTCATTTGAAGACACAGGCCCCTTCCTTTCCTCGACACACTGAGATAGAACAAGTGCTGTCTATTGAATGCTTATTCTGGATCAAAGTCTTCATGTGTTTGTTAGGTAAAGTCCCTCTTATAATTGTGACCCATCCCTAAGACCTGGTTCTTTGTACCCTCAATGAACCCCCAACAATAAAAAAAGAAAGAGAGAGAAAAACTTTTCTCTTATTGTATCACTTTGAATCTTCAAGTTTAAGACAAATAATAATAATAATAATAAAATTCTTCACGTATGTTGCCTCTATTTTCAGAACAAATCTGTAAGGGAAGAATTATCAAATTATTTATAAATGAGAAAACCGAGTTTCAGAGAAGGTGGCAACTTGTTTCAGACTAAGAGTCTGAGCTAGGACTGGAATCTAGGCGGTGTGGGGCCAAAGTCACCAGGATGGTTCCCTGAGGAAGGCATTGGTTCCAGGATGGAGCAGGAAGAAAGAAAAAAATAAAGATGCAGCTCATTGCATGAGTAGATAAGTAGGTATGAAGATAAGCAAATAGTACTTCAAAGTATTACCCCTAAGTTTTTTAAAGTTAAAATCCAGCAAAAATAGGAAGTTTCAGAATCAAATATTAGTCATTACAAACTATCATGACTTAAAAGGATATCTAGCATCTTGTGTCTCTGGACATTTTATCCTGATTTGATCTACCTGTTTAATAGAGGGAAAGATGTTTTGAGTTAACTAATGAAATAAGTGGTCCATTTCTTCAGAGGGCCCCATTATACTTCAAGGTTTAGAGCAGTGTCAGCAGCAGTAGCATCAATTTAACACTTACTGAAGGCTCCCTGTGTATGGAATGATAAATAGATGAAGAACTCAGACCATTTAGGAGGAAATACTTTGAGAAAGATGGGAGCATAAATAGCATCACCTTTTTGTGTAGGACTTTTTATTTATTTGAAATGTTCAAATGCTCCTTGTATAACTGTTATGGAAGATGATGTTTCAGGAGCCTGATATAGTTAGCTCTTGAGAGGCGATGTAGCTTAATGCTTTGTGGTCTCCGCAGCAAGATTTCCCGGTGAAAATCCTGAATCAGCCACATACAGCTGCGTGTTCTTTAGGGGAAGTTTAACCCCTCTCGGTCTCAGTTTCTTCATCTTCAAAATGAAGATACTAACACCTTTCTGATGGGGCTTTTATGAGGATTACATGAGTTAAGAGTGAAAGTATTTACAATGCTTTCTAATACACAGTGCTACATAAGCAAGTGATGCTTGTTTTAGGAAGCAACTTATAAAGATGAATACTTGGGTAAAAAATAATTCTACCCATAATATATACTTTTGAAAGTGAAATGTAGCAATTTTTTCAATTTTTTAGTGCCAAGGAGTTGTCTTATAAAGTTTCTGTGGTGGTATTCTGTGTTAAACAGAAGCTAACTTATTCTAACATGATTTTGGAGAGATCAGAAGTCTGTAAGTTTGTGTGAAGCAGGTTTTTCATCTCAGCCCATAGTCCTTAAATCGGGGAGAGATTAGGTAGATTAAACTTTCGAGTCACAGAACATGACAGAAAAAGAATGAGAGCGTTGGAACTGCATCTTACTTCTCAACATGTACATCTTGACTAGGAGATGGTGAGGCCATAGTTTCAAAAGTCTGCAGGAGAATGATTTTGACCTAGAATTCTATACCCAACCAATCTTTTAATCAAGTGTATGATTGGATAGCAACATTCCCAGATGGTCCAAGGCTTAGAAGGTTTACCTATAGTATTTCCTAAGTCCTAAGTGTTGGGTAGGAAGTTACCTAAAGACGGACTAGGGCAAAATGAAGAGCAAAGCCAGCCAGAATGACACGTGGCTGCAAGGAAACAGGTGAACCCATTCAGGAGCATCATGAAGCATGTTCCCATGACAACAGCTGGGCTGTCAGCCCTGAGAGCCATCGGTCCAGGCTCGCTCAACTCCATGAAGGACCTGAAGGGTGGCAACTGCACAAAGGTATTTAAAGAAATTTGGTAATGTTTTTGAGAAATTGGATGTGTTAAAGAGAACTATATATTTAAAAAAATGGAATGGAAATCATCAAAAACTCAAACAATATATTTAATTCTCACTCAGGCCGCAGGTAACACTGGGTCTTTTTTGTTTCTCTCACTTCTGTTGTTATGTCATCACTTGCTATGGGACAGTCACTGAAATAAAATTCCCCAGCTCCTCCTTCTGTGGCCTGGGACTGAGGTGAATTGTTCATATTCTCCTTTACAAGGTTAGAATTGTCATGGTGATTGATTCACATGCCGTAGTCAGTGGAGCAGGGCAGCAGCCTCGATGGGCAAGACACTGTGTCCCATGTTGCACACACTCATTTCTTTTTTTTTTTATTCTTTTATTAAATCATAGCTGTGTACATTGATATGATCATGGGGCATCATACACTAGCTTCATAGACCGTTTGACACGTTTTCATTACAATGGTTAACATAGCCTTCCTGGCATTTTCTTAGTTATTGTGCCAAGACACTTACATTCCATATTTACTAAGTTTCGCATATACCCTTGTAAAATGCACTGCAGGTGTAATCCCACCAATCCCCCTCCCTATACCCACCTCCCCCCTCCCTCCCCTCCCTTTCCCCCTTCCCCCTATTCTTAGGTTGTAACTGGGTTATAGCTTTCATGTGAAAGCCCTAAATTAGTTTCATAGTAGGGCTGAGTACATTGGGTACGTTTTCTTCCATTCTTGGGATACTTTACTAAGAAAAATATGTTCCAGCCCCATTCATATAAACATGAAAGAGGTAAAGTCTCCATCTTTCTTTAAGGCTGCATAATATTCCATGCCATTCAATCCTGTAATTCCTCTGCTGGGTATATACCCAGAAGACCAAAAATCACATCACAACAAAGATATTTGTACCAGAATGTTTA